>PVIU01028253.1:0-19236 GCA_004026605.1 Ondatra zibethicus | reverse complement strand
CCCTCCTCTTCTTTCCAGGCAAGCTCTTTCTATGTTGCACTGGCTAGTCTAGAATTCAGAGTTCTGTCTGCTGCCCCAGTGCTGGGAGTAAAGATGTGGCCATGCCCATCTTATTGCTGTTCTTTTGTGGTTCAGGTTCCACTTTGTAGCCCAGGCGCTTAGAACTCACTCTGTCGTTGGACTGGCCTGGATCCTGTGCTTAACTTGCTGCCTCTGCTGCTAAACTGCTGAGATCATAGTCACACACCATCGCTGCTGTTTTGCTTTTTCTTTTCCTCTTCCTCCTTTTTTGTCTTGTTTTGTTTTTTCCCCTCAATCTAGAGATTAAACCTAGAGCCTCATAGGTGCTAGGCAGGCACTCTACCACTGAGCTACAAGCCCAGCCCTCCAGGTTGTTTTTCAAATATTAAACCCACTTGCATTCCTATCATAAATCTATTTCATTATAGTATTTTATTGCTTTAATATATTGTCCCATTTAATTTGGTGACAATTTGTGTTGAAGACTTACTGTGTCTCTGTTCATAATGAGTATTGGCCTATGGTTTTATATTTTCTATTGTCTTTTGTTGGGTAACATGGCTTCAATATGTTAGTGTTATGCTTCTGTTTTCGCGAAGAGATTGTATCGAATTGGTGTTATCTTTTTCTTCTGAGTTGTTTGTTTGTTTTGTATGTGTTTATGCCTTTGAATGTTTTATAGAAACTACCCACGATTGTTAAAATGACAAGATTTATAATCACCATGGATTCAAACCTGGAGGGAGTTTTAAGATTGAGTTAATTGTGGTGGTGTCTTACTTATTGTTCTAATGCTGTAAAGAGTCACCATGACCAAAGCAACGTATAAAAAAGAAAGCATTTAATTGGGGGCTTCCTTACAGTTTCAAAGGTTAGTACATTATCAGGCATGGCCAGCACTGTGGCTGTAGACAGGCATGGTGCGGGAGAGTATCTGACAGCTACATCCTGATTGCAGGCAGAGAGGGGAGTGAGACTAGGTCTGGTGTAGGCTTTTGAAACCTCAAAGCCCAGCCCCTGTGACCCAGTGATGAACCTTCTCCAAGAAATTGGTCATCAAAAGAACAAATAATCCATTAAAAAAATGGAGAACAGACCTAAACAGAGAACTCTCAACAGAGGAATCTAAAATTGCTGAGAGACACTTAAGGAAATGTTCAACATCCTTATTCATCAGAGAAATGCAAATCAAAACAACTCTGAGATTCCATCTTACACCTGTAAGAATGGCCGAGATCAAAAACACTGATGACAACTTATGCTGGAGAGGATGTGGGGTAAAGGGAACACTCCTGCATTGCTGGTGGGAGTGCAAGCTGGTACAACCCCTATGGATGTCAGTGTGGTGATTTCTCAGAAAATAGGAAACAGCCTTCCTCAAGACCCAGCAATACCACTTTTGGGTATATATCCAAAGGATACTCAATTGTGCCACAAGGACATGTGCTCATCTATGTTCATAGCAGCATTGTTTGTCATAGCCAGAACCTGGAAACAACCTAAATGCCCCTCGACTGAAGAATGGATAAGGAAAATCTGGTACATTTACACAATGAAGTACTACACAGCAGAAAAAAATAACATCTTGAAATTTGTGGGCAAATGGATGGAACTAGAAAACATCATTTTGAGTGTGGTAACCCAGACCCGGAAAGACAAATATCATAGGTACTCACTCATAAGTGGTTTTTAAAAACAAAGCAGAGAAAACCAGCCTACAATTCACAATCCCAGAGAATTTAGACAAGAATGAAGACCTTAAGAGAGACATACATAGATCTAATCTACATGGGAAATAGAAAAAGACAAGATCTGAGTAAATTGGGAGCATGAGGGTCATGGGAGAGTGTTGAAGGGGAGGGGAAAGGCAGGGAAGGGAGCAGAGAAAAATGTAGAGCTCACTAAAAATCAATAATAAAAAGGGAAAAAAAAATCTGTGGACTCTATAGTGGTATGTGTTTTAATCCTGCCCATTTCAATGTCTTTCTCTTAAATTTCTGTCAGTCTTGCTGTTTTTTTTGTATGTGTTTTGCATATATAAATGTATATATGTATATATACATATGTGGAAGTCTATATGTGACTTAGTTTTTATTTGGAGTAATTTTTGACTTAAAGAAGTCATCTGAGTTTAAGCTTGTCTGCTCTGTTTTTTTCTTCTTCTTTTTTTTAAATAACCTTGAGGGCTATGAGAGACTTTTGATTTAGCCCGTGAGGAAAGAACACTTTATCTAGTAGAGATATACTGCTGATGACAAACCCCCAAAACGTCAAGATAGAGAGTAAGGCTGCTTCTGAGCAGCAAACACATGTTGGAGAGGAGGCTGCTCATCCAAAGACAGGGATAGTCTTGTGGTTAGATACTGACCGACCATCTGTGCTGCGCCTTGTTCTGCTTTTGTATATAAGCACGTTCTGAAATAAAGTCTGGGCTGTTTGGTTGCTTCAGCATGAGTAGCTAGACCTCACGATTCTATCCTGTCTTCTGTTTCTTTCCTCTAACTTTTCTTTGGCCTCAAGGATCCCCTATCCAGGAACCCTAGCTGACTTTTTGGAGTGAGCTCCTACACACACACATACATGATGTGGGAGTCCCCTTTGTGTGCTGTGATTACCATTAATGAATAAAGAAACTGCCTTGGCCTATTGATAGGGCAGAACTTTGGTAGACAGGGAAGATAGAGCTGAATGCTGGGAGAAGGAAGGCGGGAAGAGAGAGACCCATGGATCCACAGCTGGAGGTAAATGGGCTGAAACTTTGCTGGTAGGCCACAACCTTGTGGTGATACACAGATTAATAGAAATGGGCTAAATTAAAGATGTAAGAGTTTAAGAAGCTAGAGCTAATAGGCCAAGCAGTGATTTAAGAATACAGTTTCTGTGTGATTATTTCGGTTCTGGGAGACCAGAACGAACAAGTGGTCACTTCCCCCAACGCACGCGCGCGCGCGCACACACACACTACGTGCATTCTTTATGCCCAGCAGAAATCAACAGAATGTGTTGAATTCCCTGGGATGGTTTTCAGCTGCCTTGTGAGTGCTGGGAACTGAACTCAGGTCCTCTGCAAGAGCAACCAGTGCTCTATCCCTGTTTGACCCCCTCCCGCTCACTTGCTGAAAAAAAGAAAGAAGTACTTGGTTTCACTGATTTTTTTTACGTTTTTGAAAACAATTCATTACACTTTAATATATTTTCTGTATGTAGGGGTGGTGGTAATCTCATGCCATGGCAAACCTGTGGAGGCCAGAGGACATACATATTTCAGAAGTCAGTTCTCTCCTACCATGTGGGTCTCAGGGACTGACTGCAGGTCGTCAGACCTAGTGGCAGCTGCATTGACCTGCTGCACCATCTTGACAGGCTAATTTTACTTTTTTTGGTTTGTTTTTTGTCTTGTGGAAGAGTCTTTCTACACACCCTGGGCTGTCCACTATGTAGACAGGTTGCCTTGAGCTCACAGAGATCCTCCTGCTTCTGCCTCCAGAGTGCTGGAATTAAAGGCGCGAGCCACTGTGCTTGGCTTGAGTTTACTCTTTAAAAAAGGATTTATTTTATTTTCATGTTCATGTGGGTGCCTGTAGAGGCCGGAAGAGGGTGTTGGGCTCCACTGGAACTGGAGTTAAAGGGAATTGCAAGCTATCTAACATGGGTGCGGGGAACTGAACCTGGGTTCTTTGCAAGAGCATCAGTGCTCTGAACCATTGAGCTATCTCTCTAGCTTCTGATTTTACCCTTTAAAGAATATATTCTGTTTACTTTTAAATGATTGGAGATATCCTTGTTATCGCCTATTGATACTTGAAGTTTTATTCTGTTATGGCGAGTCAGCATCCTTGTATGTTTATAATTCTTTGTATCTGTTCATATTTGTTTTATATCTGTGCTTTCAAATATGTCTTGATGGTCTCATGTTGCTGAGGTTTTTTTTTTTTTTATATAAATGACTGCCATGAGGGTTAATGGTATTCAGTTCTGAATACCTTTACCTGTTCTGGAGAATGAAATTGAGTCTCTCCAGTTCTGTCCATCTGCTTTATGTATTTTTAAACTTTGTTGTTAGGTTCAAATACATCCAGAATTGCTGTCTTCAAGGGTAAACTGATTTTCTAAGTTGTTAGTTTTGTCCCTCATTATCTGGTAGCTTTCTTTGTTTTGAAGTCTGTTTTGTTAAGGCTCGCTCCAGCTGTCTGTTGATTAGTATGTTTTATGTCCCCTTTACCTTGAGAGAACCTGCACTGCAGCTGTTGAAGTGAGCTGCTTAAAGACAGGACATGGTGGTATTGTGGACTCATTACGGGGTGGGCACCCTTACTCTATCCGGTAGATTCAGACAACCCTCTCCTCTCCCAGTCCTGACTATTAGAAGTGCCCAAAGAGACTTTTAGGAGCAGTTAACTTCTAGTTGAGAGCCTCTCACTGCTCTATAAGCAATGCCATTTTTCTGAGGCTCTTTTTGAGTTTTTCCTTTGGCTTTCAATAATTAGTTATGAAGTATTCAGAGACATATTTGGGGAATGCCTCGTTTGGGGGTTCACTGTATCTTTTGTGTTTTGGGGCTGCTTCTTTTGCTAAACTCCAACCATCACTGCCACACGTTTTTAAAAATTTTTTTATTTTATATTTTTTTGGTGTTTTTTCTTTTTTTTTCTGCAAATACCTCCTTTTTCTTGTTTGGATACTGATGGCATGGCATTGACCACAGGCCTTTGAGGCTCCCTTCATTTGGTTCCGTCTTCTTCTCTGTGAGTTGTTCAGAGTAATTGCACTTGGTCTGTGTTCACGGACAACGACAACTTCCAGTCACCTGCAGTCTCCTAGGTGACATCTAGTATGTTTGTTAATATCTCCTATTTTCTGGTTTTTTGAGACAGGGTTTCTCTATAGCTTTGGAGCCTGTCCTGGAACCAGCTCTTGTAGACCAGGCTGGCCTCGAACTCGCAAAGATCCGCCTGCCTCTGCCTCCCGAGTGCTGGGATTAAAGGCGTGCGCCACCACCGCCTGGCAATATCTCCAATTTCTTTGACACTATCTTGTCACCCTTTTGGAGAATGCTCACCCTTTATGGAACAATTTTATGATAAACATCTCTAAAATCCGTCAAGTAATTTTACATGTCATTCTTGTTATTTGTATTGTCTTTCTGTATGAGTTGATTTCCCTGGCATTAATATGCTACATAATTTTGGATTGTATCTTAGATATCTTGACTATTTTAAGACTCTGTATGTGTTTTAAGTCCTGTGAAGAAGGCTGGTAATTTTGTTGTGGAATGCCCTCCTCTTAGCTGGGTTCATATTGCAAGTTGGAACCAGCCTTGGTTGATTTAGAGTTCCAATGTCTGTTCTTTTTTCAGAGTTTAGGGGTCTGTCTGATTTGTGCACTACCCAGAGGGGTCAGTCTGAGACCTAGCCAATGCCTAACCCATGATTAAATGCTCAAAATCATGAGTGTGCTATTTAGTTCAGATTGAGCAAGGGACTGGCGGGCTTCTGGGTAACCTTAGGAGTCTGTAGTAATTTTGAGCTCCTTTGTCTCCCTCATCTTGTTGGTATTTTGTTGTGCCCTGAGTCTTCTTTTCTGGTTCTAGCCAGAAAAGCTTGAACCTGAGTCACTTTCCTTGGTCACACACTTCCTATGCTGACTTGGAGGGTTTAAGTGACAGGACATAGGAAAGAGCACAAATATGCAGCCATCCTTTGGAACTGTAGCTGCTGCCCTCCATGGGAGGTTTGGGTGACATCCTGCTTACAAGCTAGGGACTGCAGGGCCTCTCCTAAGCTCCATGGCCACTCAGACTTTCCAGGTTTTGAATTGCTCTGAGTCTAGATAGGGGTGGGTCAGAGGGCAAAGAGCAAATGAAGCACCTTAGACAGAACAGTGCTTCTGTCCCTGATGAGGCTACACCAGCTGCTTCTAGTGTGGTTCGATTTTGTAGCTGCTTTCAGTGAGAGAAACAGTGGAATGCACTTGTTTAGCTGTGTCTGGATGCAGAACCTGGTACAAAAGTTCAGTTTCCTTTATTGTGTGTAGTTTTAATTCCTTCTAAATTTCAAAGGGAATGGACTGAGTCCTTTATTTCCTAGGACTACAATACTGTCTATCAGTAAGAGCTCTAAATCTGTTACAGTACAATACTGTCTATCAGTAGGAGCTCTAAATCTGTTGGTTAAAATGAGACCCAGTAGGTCTTTAACTGTCTTTAAGATCTGAGTTAGGGATGTCCACATGATTGATTAAGCATGAGAGCCATGTATGTCACGTGTGCTGTTTGGATGTGTAAACCCCTTTGCTTCCTGCTCTCATTTTTATTGTTTCTGCCCCTGATTTAATGAATAAAATAAAGTTAACATGGGAGAAGGAGGTGGTCCTCTAGTGGGGCTTTCCAGCAGTGTGTCAGTTGAGAATGGGCCGTGTAATCCTAAGTTTCCAGCAGCATCCAGAACGGCACGCGCACCTCAGCACTACCAGCATTTCTGCCTTTTCCTCTGCCTGCTCTATCTCATGTAAAATACAGTTTTGTTGTTTAGAGTTCTCCTTTGTGGGGATCAAAGACTTTAATTTTCTGTGGTCTTTACTGATGTCAGTACGTGTACTCCAGTGACTTCTCAGGCTTCCTCCATTATGGCTCCTGTCTGATAGATGGAGGTACTTAGTTTAGTGGTGGTTCAACTGGGGACGTGTTATGGCCTTCCAAATTCCATGATAACTGAGATCGAGGTGTCTGTATTCATCTTGATAGATTGGTTCTTGGCCTCGTTATGAAGAATGGTAGAATACACATAAAATAATCCGCAGTGTATCAGGATTGGTGCTAACAGAGGGTGGCTTGTGGCCAACTCAGATCTCACTTAACTGATTCTTTCTGCTCACATGAGCACTCAAGTGTATGCATGCTTGTGGAAGCCAGAGGATAATCTCTGCTGCCATTCTTAAGGAACTGTCCAAAATTTACTTACTTATTTTAGAGACATGGCCTCTTACTGGCCTGAGACTTACCGAGCCCAGCTGGCCAGTGAGTCCCAATTATCTTTGTAGTCTCCACCTCCCTAACACTGGGATTATAAACACATGCCATTGAATCTAAATTATTTTATAGGGATTTGGGGGTCTTGAATCTCCAAGTCTCTAGGTGTAGTGTTTTGAATGAGTCTTGGGCTTTGGAATACTCGATCCCTATCCTGATCCTGTTTGGGAGGTTGAAGAGGGGTGGCTGTGTTGGAGAAAGTGTGTCACTGTTTGGGAGGTTGAAGAGGGGTGGCTGTGTTGGAGGAAGTGTGTCACTGGAGCTGGGTTTTGAGAGTTTATCAACTTGAGGCTTTTTGAGTTGGCTCTCTCTGCTTTCTACTTGTATTTTGAAATGTGAGCTCTCAGGTCTCAGCTTCCAGCTCTAACTGCCATGTCTGTGGCATGAGGCCATGCTACCATCTCTACTATTATGGATCTTAACTCTCTGGAGCCATAGATCCAGAAGAAACAAACAAACAACCGCTTCCTTATATAAATTGCCTTGGTTACAGATTTTATCTCAGCAATAGGAAATGAACTAATCCATGGTACCCAGGAGTGAATAGTTGGTGGATGCTGTAACCACAGCCTAGTGAGCAGTGTAGCAGGACCCCGCAGGCAGTAATGTTGGGAGTAGCACAGATTGTAGAGGCCCAGTTCAAGAGATTTCAGTGGGAAGCAAGGACTGTAACAGTACTGATTGTTCTTTTGACAACCTCACTATTTTCAGCCTATGTCCTGAGGCCAAATTTAACCCCCCCCCCAATGGACAAGTTTCTTTGGCGGAGGAAAGTTCAAGACAGTGTAGTTGAGTCTATGACTAATAACTTATGCAGTCCTATAATGAAAAAGAGCAAGAGTGGAGCAGAAAGAAATACAAAATACACAGTATGGAAAGGAAATGAACACCGGCAAAGCTTAATGTTACAACCAGGATTTGTGCTGGAGGATAGACAGTCTGTAGTTGTTAGAGATTCACAAGATGGGTCTGATCTTCACTGGAGCAATGGGAAGGACACCTTCAGGGAAAGACCACCCCTTCCCCAGCTAAGCTTCCAGTTTGTGAAAAGAGAAAGCCTAAGGGGCTGCTTCAGCATACAAAAGTCACTGCTAATGTGACCAAAACAGCTGCCAAAGCTGGCAGCCACGCTCGACAGCAGCATCCATGTGGTACTGGCTTTAGAGGCATAAAAGATGAAAAGGGTGGGGTTGTGCATTCTTCCTCCTGGGTTTCAGAGCCACCGAGGCCAGGCAGCATGTGGCAGGGGAGTCCCTGTGTGAAGGCCCTGAGAGGACAGGAGTTGGCTTCCTGCTTGCAGTTTGAGATTGGAGCCCCCAGCCCTTGGCCATTAGGGACCCTAACCCCCTGGAGAGCTCAAATAAACACATCTTTCTGTGAGTTGCCTTGGTCATGATGATTTATCACAGCAATGAGAAAGTGACTAATTCACCATGTAAAAAGCCTGAGCGGAAACGAATGAAGAAGTGGCTCAGCATCTGCCTCTACCTCCCAAGTGCTGGGACAGAAATCCATTCTTGCGTAGTTGCGGCAGCCCGAGGTAAGATTGGATGTCAGTAGGACTAGGTTCTCGTGGCTGCCTGTCTTCCTTAGCTTGTGATCTCTTCCTCATCTTCAGAATGCAGTTCCCCATCTGCTTCTGCATCAGAGCCTTCTTATTTTTACAAGCATTCCTTCTCACACAAATGAGAACACCCATGGCCACACTGAGCGCTTTGATTCCCTGAATATGGGGTCCTTGATTACACCTATAGAGCCCCTTACCATGGGAGAGACAGTCTCTGGTTTCAGGTGATTGTGTGAGGACCATTACTTTGGGACCATGGCAGCACTGTAGTGTAGAAATGTCAAATAAAACCCAGGTTAGAAATGTATTCAGGGAATGGCTTGGAGAGAGGATGTTTTACAGAACCTAGAGTTCTCTATGCAGATTAAATACATCGTGTCACATTGTGTAGAGGATGTTCATTCCCATAGATGGTCAGGTACTTGCAGCATGAAGAGGCCTGTCGGCAGCTGGTGCCTTTTGAGATGTGGAAGACAGTTACAGTGACTAGTGCTGAGAAGGTGCTGGAAGCCTTTGATCTGGTGCTTGACTGGGGCCAGCTGAGCGCATGGTGCTCTCTTGGGCTAACACCCTCTTGTCTCTCCCTCCAGAGCACTTGAGTCTATCTCCTTTCTGTCCTCCCCTCCGCACTCCATATCTCTCTCTCTCTCTCTCTCTCTCTCTCTCTCTCAGCTGGGTGTGGTGCACGCCTTTAATCCCTTCACTCTGGAGGCAGAGGCAGGCAGATCTCTGAGCTGGAAGTCCAACCTAGTCTACAGAGTGAGTTCAGGCAAGCAAGAGTGACCAAGTGATATCCTGCATCAACAAACAAACCCCCAGATTAAAAAAGAACAATTTTTATATGGTCCAGTCTGGCTTCAGACTAGCCTTAGTCCTGCCTCAGCCTCCCAAATGCTGGAGTTACAGGAATGCAGTGTTCAGCCTCTTTACCCAACTTATTTATTTGTGTTTGCATGCATGCAAGTGTGCTACATCTGTGCCACAGTGGGGATGTGGAAGTCACAGAAGAACTTGCAGGAGTCAGTCCTCTCCTTCCACTGTGACCTTTGAACTGAGGTCATCAGGTTTGGTGGCAGACACCTTTATCTATGAAGGTAGCTTTGATATCTTACCCAAGTCTGTGCCTCTGGACTGCACAAAATGAACCAGCCCAACCCAGACCCAGATCCCTGCTCAGTTGTCACTGTTCTTAAGGCCTTGTGTATTCTCCATATGAATCTGAAAAGAAGTTTCATAATATGAGGTTTTGGAGTCAAACACTGGCAAGCCCCAGGGTGGTGCAGTGGAGCCTGCAGACTTTGGGGGCAGCCCAGTACTGACTACGACATTTTGGGCAAGGAGACAGAGCAGCAAAGAGCCTTTTTCCTGTGTGCAAAAGGCTATTCACCAGGACAGTCCCTACAGGGCCATCATGAGGACAAGCGAGTGACACAGGTGTGGGTGTGGCTATTCTGAGTTAATCGGCCTGTACAGGCTGCCTGTTCTTGGCCGAAGTCTTCGAGTCTTGCTGTGCAGAGCCTTACTCCCCCAATCCCATCTCTGTTTTCAGTTTAAAGCTTTCAGCACCGTCTGTCTGCCGAGAAACCCACGCTTCCCTCCGTCCTCAGGTCCCACTAATGGTTTTGCCCCCACCTTATCTGCTATTTTCCCACAAAGCCTTCATTATCTTCTAGTCCTGCCTGGGTCAGTTGTCCCCTGTATTTCTGCCCAACATCACTGTGGTAGCACTAAGTGTTTTTTGTTTAAGATTTATTTATTTATTTATTATGTATACAACATTCCTTCCATGTGTGCCTGCAGGCCAGAAGAGGGCACCAGATCTCATTATAGATGGCTGTGAGCCACCATGTGGTTGCTGGGAATTGAACTCAGGACCTCTGGAAGAGCAGCCAGTGCTCTTAACCACTGAGCCATCTCTCCAGCCCACACTCAGTGTTTTTTATGTTTGTATTGACTTTTGACCTTTGTCTCTCCCTCACAGACTCCAAGTTTTGGGGACATGGGTTATATTTCCCTGTTGTTGTTGCCAAAGACCCTAAAGGGTGCCAGGTGTAGATCAGCTGGTCAGTACTACTCACAGAACACATCCTGGTCAGAAACTTTTTTAGCTCTATCATAGGCTGTTTTATTTATTATTTTTGTATGTGTGATTATGTATATATGTTTGTGTGTTTGTGTTCATGTGTGTGTTTGTGAGTGTGCATGTGTGTAGAGGCCAGAGGTCTGTGGGTGTCCTGCCTCAGGAGCTATTTACTGTGTTTTTTGAGCAGGATCTCTCCCTGGCCTGTGGCTTGCTAATTTGGACACGCTGTGAACTGGTGAGAAGAGACAGGAGGGCCTCTTTCTCCCAAGTGCTGAGAGCACTAGCATGGCTTATAGCATGAGTGTGGGATCGAACTTGGGTCCTCACTCGCATAGACAGTCTCCCCAGCCTGGTGCCATCCCCCCACTTTGTTTGGTCCTTTTTAATCCCTGGATTTTTAAGTGCAGGGATGGTAGGGATAGTAAGTATAAGAAAATAGAATGTCAATTTTGTTGTGTCAAGTTTTATTGGTATAGAAATCAATTACTAAGGGTTCTTTTTAGGTAATTTTGGTTTGGTTTGCAGGGGGCAGACTTGTTTCACGGTGTAAGCTATGTTAATCCTTTATTGTCCTTGTACATTTTTTCCCATCTTAATTTGGTTAGTGCTTTTAGTATTTTATGTAGTTCAGTTTTGGTTAGTCTTTTTCTTTTTTTGTCTGTGGAGGTCAGAGGGCAGCTTTTCTCAATGTGTTTTTTTTTTTTCCCACTGTAGATCATAGGACTTGAACTTCAGTCATCAGGCTTGTGTGGCAAGCACTTTCACCCACTGAGCCATCATGCGAGTCCTGGTTAGACGTTGTAATAATGGTTTATCTTAATACTAAGTTTTGTCTTTGAAGGCAGCTCAGTTTCTTTTTTTAAGGAAAACTTCTGACTCTAGTGTGAAGTGAGTCACAAAGAGCTGGAAACATCACCAAGCAGCACTCCTTATGTCCCTGTTACTGAAGTGTCACACGTTGCCCCGTTCGGATGGACTCTTGTTAAACCCTCCCAAGCCTACATTCATTGTTGCTCCATGCTCTCCCCTCTGAGCAGATCTGCTGCTCTCAACTCCAGACGCACTCTGGGCACTTTCAGGATTCCAGTGTGGTTGATCAAGCATCACTTTAAGTGGCTCAGCTGAGCAGATGGTTGTGATTTGTAATGATCTTCAGTATTTCTTTCTCTTAAAGATGCGACTTCGTTGTGTTGGGTTCTTCCTGACTTAACAAAACACAGGAAGTCTTTCATCAGTCACAGCTTTGTTTCTCTGTCTAGGAATTTCATCTTGACTTGCTGTTTAACCAGTGTCTGTTTAGAAAGAGGACCTTTGCTCAAGCTGCCACTTTGCTAATGGAGAAAGCCTGGCCGTGCATGGCAGAGTCTGCAGTCCTTGCCGAGCAGGTTTAGGGTGGGGCTATTTGCTACTGAACTTAAGGGGCACCTCTCCCTACTGTATATTTTTAGAGTATTATCACTGACTTCTTGTTAATTTTTAACTTTTAATTTCCCTGGCCTTTTTTTTTGGTTATGGATATTTATAAATGTAGTGGTTCTAAGTTGCTTCATTCTTTTGAGGAATAGTATTTTTGCATCTTTGGTTTTGCTTTTTTTTTTAATAAATAAAGTTTAATCTAAAAGACCTTGGCATGTGAATTAGATTGATGGTCCCACCCTTAAAACCTTACACCTTTATTTCGTGTGTGTGTGTGTTCATGCTGGGTTTGGGTTTGAGGAGACCTGATGTGGATGGCAAGCTCTAGCTGCCTGAGAACTGAACGGTCTTCTGTTTCTTCATTTCATCTTGCCCCCGACTTCATGGGTCCTAGCATCGGAACTCAGGTTCTCACATTTGAATGGCAAACGCTTTACAGGTATGTGCTACCACACCCTGCTTACTCCAACATTCTTGGTGCCCAACAGCTGGCTGTAATCTATCAAAATCTCATGTCCAAGGGAACATGCCTATAATTCCAGCACTTGGGCGGCTGAGAAAAATCTTTTTTTCCTTATCAGTATAGGTATAATGATTAAGGGTTTGTAGATTGAACTAATAGACAGGTACACAAGGATAAAAATGCTTATATCCATGTGGGTAGTGACACCCCCAACGCAGCACTTGGGGAATAGATAAATACTGACATCCCAAAGTGGGAAGGGTATTCAGGAGGGTGAGGCAGGAGAGTTGCTAATTTGTAGCTAGTGTGACTACAATATGAGGTCCAGACTTAGACTATATAGACCCTGTTTTAATAATAGTAACAACAATAATAAACCTCACACAGAGCAGAAGCCTTTTTAAAAACTGCTTTAGGAGAGCATGGCAGTTTTAACTTGTTGACATGAACCCTCAATAAAAAGAGAGATTTTATATAAAATAAAATAGAAGCTTTATTGCAGTCACCAAAGTATGGCAGATGCCTTCCTTAGTATTTGAACTGGGGAGAATTGAGATGTGAAAGTGTTTAGTTGTGAACATGTGGACCTACCCAAGTTTGATTCCTAGAACCCACATCAAAAAGCAGGGCATGACTTTGAGTGGCAAGTGGCAGCTCACACTTCTTATCCTAGGACGGGAGAGGCAGAGACAGAAGGATCCCTGGGGCTCACTGGCCAGCCAGTCTTGATTGACTGGAGAGCTCTTGGTGACTTCGTGTTTTATGTAGCTAAAACAATAGTAAGCACGCAGAGTGTGTCAGCCTTCGTGGGATGATGTATTAGGTGAAATAACAAATCAATGTAATTTTGTTTTTCCTTCTTTTATTTCTTTTGTCATTTACTTAAGGTGGGAAAACAGACCCCACTGTCTTCCAGTGCACACTGCTATTTTATGCTCGCCAACAGGACATTCCACACACATCTGGGATTTTAGCATTAGCTTTTCTTTTTCTTTTCTTTTCTTTCTTTCTTTTTTTTTTGTTTTCAAGACAGGGTTTCTCTGTAGCTTTAGAGCCTGGCTGGAACTAGCTGTTATGAGTGCTGGGATTAAAGGTGTGTGCCACCCCTGCTGGGCGCATTAGCTTTTCTAATATGCTGTTTCTGTTTTGTTTTCCCCGAGACAGGGTTTCTCTGTGTAGCTCTGGCTGGCTTAGACTCATGGCTATCTGCCTGCCTTTGCCTCCTGAGTGCTGAGATTAAAAGCATGCTCCACCACTGCCTGATTATATATTTTTTTTTAATTTAGACAGCTTCGCTAAGAAATTCATATATCCAACCTGGTCTACAAGAGCTAGTTCCAGGACAGGCTCCAAAGCTACAGAGAAACCCTATCTCGAAAAACAAAGCAAACACAAAAAATTCATTCATATCATAAAATCACTTAACTTTTTATTGTTCCATGTGTATATGCGTATGTGTGAGTGTGGGGACTCACATGTGGCAGTCAGAGGATCCAGGAATTGCACACAGGTCATTAGACTTCAGTGGCAGATTCTTCTCCCCTCTGAGCTGTCCTTAGGATGTCTGCTGAGGTGTGTGGCAGAGCGCCACTGTCTAGCTTCAGGACGGTTCATTACCCCCAAGAGCAGCTCTTACTTCCTGCTTCCTCCTTTCCCACTTTCTGTAGTTTTCTCTACTCTAGACATTTTGTAGACTGCACATGGAATTGTAATGTATGGTATTTTGCGGCCATGTCTTTTCACTTGGTTTTTCTGCAGGGTTCATGCATGTTGCAGCATGTACTGGTGCTTCATTTCTTGTTTGAAATGAACTTTAAATTTCAGAATAGTTGGATATTTACAGAAAAACTGAAAAGCAAGTGGGGAAACTTCCCATGCACACCAGACCTGATCCTTGTTATTAACAGGGTGATTTAGTAGTGTAGTTATACTTGTTTCTTTGTTTGTTTATTTTTCAAGACTGGGTTTCTCTGTGTAGCCTTGGCTGTCCTGGAACTTGCTTTGAAGACCAGGCTGCCCTCGACCTCAGAGAGATTCACCTGCCTCTGCCTTCTAATTTTTGGGATGGTAGTGGTGCACACCTTTAATCCCAGCACTCGGGAGACAGAGGCAGGCAGATCTCTGAGTTCAAGGACAGCCTGGTCTTCAGAGTGAGTTCTAGGACTGGCTCCATAGCTACTGAGAAACTTGTTTCAAAAAACCAAAAGAAAAAAGGAGGTTATTTATACTTTAAACTAAAGCACATGCTTGATTTAGCTGTCTTTCATTTTTCCTAGCACCTGTCTAGGACCCTGTACTGTACTCAATCATCATTTCTCTTCTGGTTCTGGTGTTGTAGCCGTTTCTTGACTCTCATTGTTTTTGATGACCTGGGCAGCTTTTAGCAGTAGTGAATATTTCGTAGACTGTGTTAGCTGGGGTTTAGCTGAGGTTTCTCTTTTGGTTAGACTGAACTTATAAATTTGAGAGAAAATGCCACAGTCATTATTAACATCAAGTGGACACTGCCGTCAGCACTTGCCACCTCCTAGCAATCCTGCTTTCCTAGATGAAGGTAGACTGTTCACTGTGAAGCTCCTCTCCTTGCCTTCCCTGCGGGGCTGGAGAAGTAGCTCAGCCGTGGAGATTGCCTGCTTCTTTTGCAGAACTTCCTCCTCCATGAACAGGATCCCAGGATCTTGAGAGTTACTGGCCCATGAAGATGCCTGCACTGCCGTGTTCAGTCATTTGGACGTGAGGCTATATATTCTGTATCTTAGGGTATATTCCCAATCTCTCTTGTTTCCTGCCACCTCTCCTCTTTGTTTATTTTTCTTTTTGTGTTTGTGGGTGCTTTGCCTTCAGGTATGTCTGTGATCTACATGTGTGCAGTGCCCCAGGAGGTCAGAAGAGGAAGCTGGAGCCCGTAGAACGGAAGTTACAGACAGTTGTGAGCCACCATTGAGTGCTGAGAATGGAGTCCAAAGCTTCTGAAAGAGCAGCCAGTACTCTTAATCTCTGAACATCTCTCTAGCCCCTATAATCTCTTTTTTAAAGCTTTATTTTCATCTGTGAATAGGATGTGCCTGTGTGGGGTGTGCACATGAGAGTGCAGGTGGTGCTGAATCCAGAAGACAGCTTCAGATCTCTTGGAGCTAGAGTTCGAAGTGACCCTGACCTGCCCATCATGGGTGCTGGGCATCACACTCAGTTCCTCTGCCAGGACAGCATGCTCTTAATCGCTGAGCCATCCCTCTGGCCTCCTTAGGATATCCGTTAGAGGATATAACTTAGCACCACTTCATTTTGCTGTTCAATGTGGTGCTCCCTTGATCCATCATAGAGAATACAGCAGTTGTTTAAAATGTGTTACAGTATCGACTATTTAGGTGGCAGGTGACACACCAGTGTACTCAAATTTGTATGTAGCTAAACATTTGGTCAGAATCTAACAGATAAAGTTCTTGAACTTTTTCATTTTTTGCTTTTATTCATTTGCTCCTCTATCATGGTTTGTGTCTAGAAAATGAGAGCTCCCCAACCCCCTTATTGTTCAATTGAAATCCTGAAAATTTTTAATTTGGAAAAGTAAGTCTGGTGATCAGGTGAAGGCGCTTGCTGCCACGCCTGACATGTGAGTTTTGTCCCTGGAACCCACATGGTAGAAGGAGACAACCAACTAGTGCAAGTTGTCCTCTGACCTCCACATACATACCATGACATTCTTCTTTTTTTATATATTTATTTATTTTTATTTATTATGTATACAGTATTCTGCCCACATGTATCCCTATAGGTCAGAAGAGGCCTCATTATAGATGGTTGTGAGCCACCATGTGGTTGCTGGGAATTGAACTCAGGACCTCTAGAAAAACAGCCAGTGAGTGCTCTTAACCTCTGAGCCATCTTTCCAGCCCCCCCCCCCATACCATGACATTCTAAATAATAAGATACAAATAGGGGAAGTAGATTTTCTGGGAACCTGTTTTTAGTGTATTCAGAGAGGATGGCATGGGGAGTATCTGCAGTATGCTACCCAGTGAGGTTCTGATGAACAGGGCAAGGGTTAAATATTTGCCCATGAGTTATTGCTAATTTTAATTTGCAACTTTGGCTTCTGAAGTAAGATTCAGAAACCAGCCTTTACTGGAAGGAGTCTCAGCGTTAGTTTTAGATGACTTTTGTTTGTGTTTGATAAAATGAATTCACATGTGCTGCCGACCAGCTTCAGCATTTTACTAAGTTTCTGCCTTGAAGAACTTTGGGGAACTCATTCCTTACAAGGTAGCAACTTTCTGAAAAATGGAACACTGTAGTCGAGTGAGCTGTGACTTTAGAGTTACTCTGTGGGTCCAAACCCCGTGCCTACGTCAGACTGGGAAAGTAGCCGGTCCTCTTTGAAGCGCATGGTGCGTCTTGAATACAGGACTGGTGCCTACGTCAGCAGATAGTTGAATGGCTAAATAGGACCACGTGTGTAGAGGTGCGGTAAGAGACTTGCTCCTGTCTTTATTCACCTGCAGGTGTGAGCATCTCAGCAAGGGCCTGTTCTGGATAGACATGGAAGTAAGGACTCCTACCCAGACAAGGACCAGTGAATGGCCTGTTGACTTGTGCTCAGACAAGCCTCTGGGTTAGGTGCAAGGTAGTTACTATGCAGATTGTGGGGGTAAATTTTCTATGACTGCACCCACAAAACAAGAGGCTTAAGCCACATTGTCTCTCAGAATTCTGGAGATTAGCAGCCACAAATGATGGTGCAGCTGAGCCTGAAATTGCCAACAACCTTAGAGTTTCATGGCCGTGGCTGCACCACTCCATTCTGGCTTTGCAGTCTGTGCCTCTGCCCAAACTTCCCTCTTTTAAAAGGTACTAGTCAGAGTTAGAGTCCATCTCCTGGTGCCAGTATGGATGGTGCAGTAGAGCAGTTAACCAACATGAGATAACTAGCTGTAGAGTGTGTTCTAGTTGAACGGTAGTTAGGGGGTTCGGTGGAGGGTGGATGAGGGATGTGGCTACAGTGCTTGATAGTAGCTTTGAACCTCATTAAATTCTGTGGATTTCTCTTCCCCTCCCACAACAAGCCACAGAGAAGCTGAAGGTTTTAAACCAGAACCAGATGAGTGCCCATGATCGTTAGCAACACCAGCTAGCAGCCAGGTCGCCCTGGGCTCTGGTTTCAGACCTGGAATCTCAGAGACTTCTAGTCTGTGATAGGATGAATTTCTGTTTTAAGCATCTTGTTTTGTGGAAAACAGATCTGGGAAGTTAAATACTCCTTCATTCTTCATAGTAAGTATTTGAACCTAAATCTGGAGTTGTCATACCCAAAGTTCTTTTGTTATTTTTTTTTTAATTTTGTGTGTGTGTGTGTGTGTTCATTTACTACACTATGTAAATTTCAAGTTGTAATCATTATGATAAAGTCAGGTGGTACAGGTCTAAACCCAGGACTTGAGAGGCTCAGGCAGGAGAATCGTGAGTCCCAGGCAAGTCTGAGCCTATATGTGAAACTCAAAAAACAAAACAAAAAAAAACAAAACAACAAAAAAAAAAAAACAGGAAAAAGAAACAAGAGTACTGGCTGCTCTCCCAGAGGACCCGGCTTTAATTCCCAGCACCCACGTCTAGAGGTTAAAAAGGAGCCCAGACTTCTTAGGAACGGTGGGTAGGCCTATTGTGGAAACAAATACTGCGAGGGGGGTGAGTCTACTGGACCTTGTCCCAAACCTGGCCGTGTTTCAGCAGCATGCCAGCACTCCAGACGTGGGGTGGGGAAGCGAGTGGCTTTCTCTCTTCTATCAGATGTGCTTCTATTACCTGTGTGCTCAAGGGCCTGGCCTGGGTGCTTCCAAGTTCCTGCTCCTTTCTCAAGGGATTGAGCTAGAAGCTCACATTATTCTAAACTGCAACAGTAATGCAAATGAAAAAGAAATACAGTTATTAGGAGTGACAGTAGGTCACCTAATGTTTCGATTGACAAATTTGGATTTTTTAATCCTTTGCTTACTGCATGCCTCCTACCTTCTTTATCAGGAATCTTCAGAAATACATTTGGATAGGAACGATGCACAGAAAAGGGGCAAGTATTGTTTTGATGGTGAGTGTGGGAAACTCATTCCACTGTCCAGAGTGTTCTGTGCAGCTGGTGCAGGTGGATTCTTGGAGGGGTGTGTACAGTCCCAGCCACGTGGAGTTCTAGATTGCTAACTTCCCTCTGTGCTTGCCTGCCTCACTTCTTCAGGGAGAACCCTAAAAACTACGGATACATACATTAATAGAAATGGGTTAATTGAAAATGTAAGAGCTAGCTAGGAATATGCCTAAGTCATTGTTGGGTCAACACAAATAACCAAGCCAACTCAATAGGAACGGGTATTTTTTTTTTTCCACAGAGACACATGAAGCTGTTTAATTAGGTTGTTAGCAATTTAGAAAACCAGTTTGTGAGGATACATCCCGTTCGTCAGAGAGAACTGAGAGCTCAGAGAACTGCAGCTGAGGAACAGCTTTGATCTTTGGCAGAATCTGCGAGTCCACTGTTTTCTGATCAGCCTTGCGCTGCTCTGTAATCTCATATTTCTCCTTCTCTGTGTCAAAGATCTCGCCCTCCTGGTGCCTGGGCTTGCGGAGCTGCTTTTTCTTGAAATAAGCATCAGTCAGGTGTTTGGGGATTTTAA
>PVIU01028252.1:0-19255 GCA_004026605.1 Ondatra zibethicus | reverse complement strand
CAGGAAAATGGATGGAACTAGAAAGCATTATTTTGAGTGAGGTAACCCAGACACAGAAAGACAATTATCACATGTACTCACTCATAGGTGGTTTTTAAACATAAGGCAAAGAAAACCAGCCTACAAACCACAATCCCAGAGAATTTAGACAACAATACGGACACTAAGAGAGACTTACTTAGATCTAATCTACATGGGAAGTAGAAAGTATAAAAAGACAAGATTTCCTGAGTAAATTGGGAGCATAGGGACCTTGTGGGAGGATTGAAGGGGGGAGAGAAGAGGCAGGGAGGGGAGCAGAGAAAAACGTAGAGCTCAATAAATATCAATAAAAAATGTATAAAAAATAATAAGAGTGCTTAATGAAGACATGCATCATGTAACACTTTTCTTTTTTCTTTTTTGCTTATTATACAGTCCTTATTCCTTTAGGTTATAAAAGTATTTTATATAGTAAAACAACCACATAGTTTTGACTCCTGTTAATAAAGGAGAATGATCTAGAAACATATGACAGCACTTCATGAGAAAGCACTGATCGTTCATATTCACCAGACCAGCTGGTGATCCCCCCAAATAAGGCATTGTGGTACACGTCCGGTGGTGTCCTTGTCAGCTTGTCACATGCTGGAATCATCTGGGAAGAGAAACCGCAGTTGAGACGACTCTTGTATAAGATTGGCCTTTAAGCAAGTCAGTTTCTTGATTCACGACAGATGTGGGTGGGCTTAGTTCAGGAGGTGGGTACTCCCCTGCAGGTGGTCCTGGGAAGAGACCTTCAAGTAGACCATAGATGGGCGTTTCTGGCTTTTGAGGTCCCCGCCCCAGAACTTTTGGTCACTTTCGCTTTGAGGAAACCGAGGTATCTCAAAGGGACAGTCTCCTTCCTTACGGAAAGGACTTGAGTGGTAGGGTATGTTCTATTGATGATAATTTTCCTCTTTTGGGTGTGTGTGTCTCGGGGAGTCTCCCACAGCTCCGAGGGAAACCTGTGTTTATCGCACTTATTTCTTACAATGTCACTACTTTTATTTATATGAGTGTTTTGCCTGCGTGTTAGTGGTACCTGATGGAAGCCGTAAGGGGGATATTGCTGGACACCTCGACTTTGGTCTTGTAGAAGAGGATTAAGCGTTCCTACTACAGTTAGTTTAGAGGAGAGCCTGGCTGGTGCAGCCCAAACTCCTTGCGTCTTCATTTCTGTACACACTGATCCGGCAGCAAGCACGTAACGACACTAGTTAGACAATCTACTTTTGAACAGTATTATTAGCCTTACTAGTGCAAGGCCTCAAAAAATTAGTTTAAGACTCAGAATTGTTCCTCTCCACGGAAATCTTTAGTAAAAGGCGAAAGATTTATACGATCTGAAGAGAAACCAGAGTATGCCTAGACGATTTAGGTGTACAGTTCTCGGCCGACTGTATCTCCTAGTTCACCAATGGTAACTATTCTCCCCTAAAGACGGTGACTGTTTTATTCGTTTAGGGTAAAATTCTGAAATGTCCATCAAATTAAGAAACTAGGATGAATAAAAGTGAAAACAACAAAAAAGTACATTGCTCTTTTAAATGATGTAATTACCCGTGTGCAGTGCATTGTGGGTATGCAAATGTCACCAAGGGGCCGCGTGGCCTCCCTCGGTTTGCGGAAGTGCCTTGAATTTGTCCCCGTTGCGGCTAGGCGCTGGGCCGCCACCAGGGGTCAGAGCGAAAGCCAGATTTACAAGCGTCCAGACGTGTGTGACTTTGGCTTTGCTTGTGTGCTTTAATTCCAGCCCTGGTAGGTAGAGGCAGAAGAAGAATTTGAGGCCTGTTTGGTCTACATAGCGAGTGCCAGGCCTGCCAGAGTTACATAAGAGAACAAAACTAAAATGAAAGTATGACTTTTCTGGGCAGAGCCCACTGTAGCGCACGTGTCTAGCATGCATGAGGAAACGGGTTCCATTCTCAGCCCTGTCACATAAATACAAACCAAAAAAGTTGAGAACAACATCTTGTCTTTAAAGGCTGGGGGTACAGCTCAGTGGCAGAGCGCCTGCCTGCCATGCGGCAAGGAGGTGGGTTAATCCCATTGAAAAATCTTTCCAGCCTGGCAGGGGTGGCATATGCCCGACCTCTCAGCATTGGGAGGGCTGAGACAAAAGGACTCTTGGGTTTTAGTAAGGTAAGACTTACCTAAAATAAAATCAAGTATCGCTTTTTTAAAAATATTTATTTATTTCTTATGTATACAATATTCTGTCTGTATGTATGCCTGCAGGCTAGAAGAGGGCACCAGACCTCATTACAGATGGTTATGAGCCACCATGTGGTTGCTGGGAATTGAACTCAGGACCTTTGGAAGAGCAGGCAGTGCTCTTAACCGCTGAGCCATCTCTCCAGTCCTCAAGTATCATTTTTAAGGATTATTTAATAACATGGAAACGTGTTCCATTGTTTTGTGAAAGTAAATAAACAACCTAGAACTTAATAAATCCGTGTTTATTTATTTCCGGTGCTTGGGCTTGAACGTTGGCCATGACACCCTCTATCCTCCAGCTACACCTCACCTCTACTATGATTGGAGAATAGTGCGACGTTTTAGTTTATGAGACTGATGGGGAAGTCACTAGGTCCGAGAGGGTATGGAACTCCGGGTGAGCCTCCTGCCTTGGCCTCTTTCCAATGTTCGGATTACAGGTGTGAGCCACTCTTCTCGCTTCTTACAGCCTTGTGACCGAGGATCACCTATCCTCCGTCAGTACTGGCAACAGAGTCCCGTGCCACAGTGCTCTGCCTCGCTGATTCTCTAAAAACAAAACAAAGCAACTTCTTCTGCAGCAAAAATTCAGGGAAGAGTAGGAAAGAAACACAAAGGGATTTTACCATAATAAAAAATTAATATGCATACGTAAATGTGGCATCAATGATCGAATTGATCCTACAGAAGAATGCGTTAAGACTAACAGTAATGACACATGCCTGACTCTAGGAAGCTGAGGCAGGAGGAGCTGCTGTGAGTTCACTGTCATCCTGAGATACACAGCAAGGTGGAGGGCAGACTGAGCTAGAGAGTGAAACCTTGTCTTAAATAGCAAAAACAGAGCTGGACAGGTGGTTCGGAAGCCAAGGGCACAGACTGTTCTTGCAGACGGCTGCAGTTATGCTTCCAGAATTAATGTCGGGTAGCCCACAACTGTCTGGAACTACTTTACCTGGGTTCACCGCTTTCGACGCTGTTAATATTTTGCTGTATTTGTTTTTTTTCCCTCCCTTCTCCATTCACTGACATGCACACTTTTTAAAATCATTTGGAGGGAAGTTAATCCTGGCCCTTCACCTTATGATAGGATCACCCGCACACATTGATTGCTACAGAACAACTTCACATCATGAATTTCAACATAATTGGTACTTTCCTAGGGTGGCTCACCAGCCTGGGTATCAGGCAGGGTTGGCATTGGTTGAAATCCCTCTGGCTTTCATCCTCTCCTATTGTAAGGAGGCTTCTGGTCCCCTTTGAAGTCCCCAGTCCCCAGGGGATGTCTAGTGTGGGTGACAAACAGGAACTCTCTGTTCCCCTCATGTGCCAGCTGTGAAGAGTAATCTTTATTGCCAACTTGAGAGGACTGACAATCACCCAGGAGGCACTTTTATCACTCGCCCCTTTGTAGCACGAACAATGAAAACCGAGAGACAGATACTGGGGTTCAAGCAGGAGATCAGAAAAGCAAACCGGCCAGCCACTAGCTCTTACCTCTACCTCAGACCAAATGGGTGGTCCTGCCTCCACGAATCCTCAGACTGAGAGTGAGACCTGTTCCTCCTGTTTTATATTCCTCTCTAGTGCTGGGATTAAAGGTGTGTGACTCCCAAACGCTGGGACTAAAGGTGTGAGCCACCGCTCCCTGGCCTATAGTGGTTTAGCTTTGCACTCTGATCTTCAGGAAAGCTTTATTAAAACACAAATAAAATTTCACTATCGCCCTTGTCTTGCAGCACACATTCCAGCCTTGTAAAAGACTGGCCTGCAGTTCCCAGTGGTCTGGGTTATGCTCCCTGCCTTTATGTCACCTTGGATGTTTTCTCCTTTTCTGGAGTCTTCTATCATTTTCCTCCTGACTTGTAGACAGCGACTTATTGTTCACTCAGTGTCAACTTTCTCCGGCAGGCTGCCCTTCTCTGTACCTGCGGTGGGCCTGTCCCCAATCTCCCTCAGCTGGTGTCCTTTCTAGACTGTGATCTCTTGAAGGAATGTGTCAAATTGTCTCTGTATGCCCACCGTCTAGGTAGTTCATATTAAAGATTTAAAGTTACTTGACTGAAAAGATTTCAAGTGCTCGGACAATTTTTCTTATAGTTGTTGATTTTTTTTTTTTTGGTCAAGATCTCACTCTGTAGTCCAAGCTGACCTTGGGCTCACAGCAGGCCTCTTGCCTCAGCAAGCAGAGTCGTCACAGGCAGAGCCACCACACGCTGCTTTGTTCGGTTTTATTATGAACCTCGTATAGGCTGGGACTCATGGTCCCCTCATCTGCACCTCAGGGTTTGATGGAAAGGTATAGTTAAAGCCAAGTAGCATGACTAGGGCTAACTTCTTTTTTGTCCAGAGCACCCATTTTCCCTATGCAAAGGCATACTTGTGATCAATATTGTGTTATCTGACTCTAATCCATCTGGATTTTATGGTGGACTTCAAAGGAGCTGCCTTTCTTTTTAAATATTTATTTTTATTTTATGTGCATTGATGTTTTACCTGCATGCATGTCTGTGTGAAGTTGTCGGATTCCCTAGAACTGGACTTATGGATAGTTGTGAGCTGCCATGTTGCTGCTGGGAATTAAACCCAGGTTTTCTGGAAGAACAGTCAGTGTTATTAATTGCTGAGCCATCTGTCTAGCCCTCAGATGCCTTTCTTTCTTAGTGGCTTTATTTACATTATAAATTTGGGAAATGAGGCATTATGGACTATTCTGGAAGATTCTAGGGTCAGTTGTGTTTCTTTCCCTCACCTCTATGTTCCCTTTTGTTTCTCTGTGTTTTAATTACTCTTTATGTCACTGGAACAATATAAGGGAGAGGATCTTTTGGTATCACCAGCAGTGACCTGGGACAAGCTACAGACTGTGTGTGTGCATCATGTGTAAGATGAGGGCAAAAGGTACCATGTCAGTCACCGGGACTCCTGAATACATAGGATTTGATGTAGACAGGCAATGTCATGTTGCAACATGACTAATTTTGGTTTTGTTTTGAGACAAGTTTTCATTATGTAGCCCTGACTCGTCTCAAACTCACAGAAACCCTACCTCTGAGTGCTGGGATTAAAAGCCTGTGCCACTATGTCCTACCCCCAATTATCTATCTATCCATCTATCCTTTTATTTTATTTTATTTTATTTGGTTCTTTTGAGACAGGGTTTCTCTGTAGCTTTGGAGCCTGTCCTGAACCAGCTCTTGTAGACCAGGCTGGCCTCGAACTCACAAAGATCCACCTGCCTCTGCCTCCCAAGTGCTGGGATTAAAGGCGTGTGCCACCACTGCCTGGCATATCCATCTATCTTGAGACAGAGTATTGCTATGTGGCACCAGCTCAGTGGTCAAGGCCACTGGTTGCTCTTCCAGAGGACCAGGATTCAACTTTCAGCACCTACATGGTGGTTCACAACTGTCTGTAACTCCAGTTCCAGGGATTCTGTTGCCTTCTTCTGGCCTCCTTGAGCATCAGGCACACACGTAGTAGACACACATACATGTAGGTAAAATATTTATACAAATAACAATACAACAGCAAATCTCATGGTAAAGTCTGGTAACTTTCCCTTAAATTCTATCAGTTCTTTTAATGCTGTTTTACTTTACTTTTGTTGTGTGTGTATAGTGTGTTTATGCATGACTATGTATGCACGGGTGGTGTGCACGTGTGTATGTGTGTAACTGGAGGTCCTTCTGAGTGTCTTCCTCTTTTGTTCTTCATATTGTATTTTGAGATGGAGTCACTAACTGAAGTTGGCACTAACAGATTGGCTAGAGTGACTGGCCAGCATGTTTTGGGAATTTGCCTGTCTCTACCTCCTCCCTACTCCAGTGCTAGGGTTACAGATGCTCAACCATGCTGGGCGGGGATCTCAACTCTGGTCCTTATGTTGTGTATTAGACACTTTATCCACCAAGCCATCCTCCATTTGTAATTCTTTTAAAACACTAGGCATTTGTACACTAAAAGCCCAAATCTAAAATTTCAATTTTAAACATCAATGCTCAGTTATCTGAAACATAGTCCATTTTTTTCTTTTATTGCTTCTGGTATATCAAACATGGAATATCTGACTGAGAACTCTGCTGCTGGATGCCCTATGGAGCTGTTTCTATTTCTTGTTATTTCTCTTATTTTTGTCACATTGCTTTTTTCTGCTAATGCCCTAGAGCACTGGTGACTAAATGCTTACCTTAGTCCATTTAGGCTCTTTTTCTTTATTCCTATAATTTCTTTAGTTGGTTATTTGGGGATCTCACATTGTTCATTCCAGTCCGCTCCTCCTCACCCTGACCTCCCTCCCTGCCAAAAAGAACGGAAAAAGAAAAAAACTAGAGAAAACAAAGCAAAACAAGTCTTTTTTGTGTTGTTCATATACTATTTGGAGCATGGTCAAAGTCCTAGTGGCCATCCCTCCAAGGAAAGGTGTGTCTTTGTCTGTAGCTCCATCAGAAGCCTTCTACTGCGGGAAGCTATGTGGGGGCTGTTGAGGGGTGGGGCTCACTCTCCTGCACTCAGGCCACCACCTGGCGAGGGGACCATTTATACTTTTTTTTTTAACCAAATTATTTCTCACAGTTCTGGAGACTGAGACATCCAAGATGAAAGCACTGGCAGATTTGGATTCTGGTGAGTCTTCCTTATTCACAGCTCTTGTTCAATGTTGCCTCATGAGTTATCTCTTTGGGACCTCTTTTAAAAGTTTTTAGACATAAGGCAAAGAAAACCATCTTACAAACCACAATCCCAGAGAATTTAGACAACAATACGGACACTAAGAGAGACCTACATAGATATAATCCACGTGGGAAGTAGAAAGTATAAAAAGTCAAGATCTCCTGAATAATTTGGGAGCAAGGGGACCTTGGGGGAGGATTGAGGGAGGGAGGGGAGTGGCAGGGAGGGGAGCAGAGAAAAATTAAAAAAAATTAATAAATTAATTAAAAAAGTGCATAGATCAAGCAGGGGTGGTGGTGGTGGTGGTGGTGGGAGGTTGGGGTCAGGGTGGGGCCTGGTGGTGGTGGTTCAAGGCCAGCCTGGTCTACAAGGGCTAGTTCCAGGACAACTAGGGCTGTTATACAGAGAAATCCTGTCTTGAAAAACAAAAAAAGCCAAAACAAAAACAAACAAACAAAAAAGTGCATGGATCCCATTCAGGGGGGCCTTCCCATTATGACCTCTCTCTAGAAAGTTACTCCCTGAAAATGCTCTCACATGGTGTTGGGGTTTCAACATGTGGATTTTGAGGGGGACAGAAACAGTCAGAACACAGCAGACCTGGACATTGGACATGAATGTGTGACTTCCAGGGAAGATTTAAACAAATGCCTATTCACCCTATTGGTGATGAGCCAAAGATGATTCCATCCAAGTCCAGTTCAGTGAATAAATGAGTTTATTGGAGTCTTTTTCAGGAGTATGGGTGAAGAATTACTTATAGGAGTAGAGATAACTCAAAAATACACCTGTATCTCACCAAAGCTGCACCCCTTATGACTGACAGCTCATAAACTTGCCTCTCAGGGGATTCCTGCATGACTAGAAAGTAGATTAGCTCACCAGAAGGTCTCCTTTCCTAGAAAAGTTGTTGTTGGTTTTTTTTTTTTTTTGAGATAGGGTCTGTCTGCATAACTCTAACTGCCTGGAACTCACTAAGTAGATCAGCCTGGCCTCAAACTCAGAAATCTGCTTGTCTCTGCCTTCCGAGTTCTGGGATTAAAGCCATGTGCCACCACTGCCTAGCCAGAAATTCTTTACAATTTTTATAACCTTGGAGATAGACGTTTTGAATGTGTAATTTTCAGGACCTTTCTGAGCCTTGTAAGTTGTGCTTCCTTCTTTGTCCTTCTATGTTTCTTTTACTTCCAGAGTCTTAAGAGCTGCCCTCATCTTTCCAGGAAGGAATGTTTCAGTTAGAGTAAATAGCTCTGGCTCATGAGTAGATAAATAAATATACATAAAAAATATATAGACACAATTTAAGACACAAGGGCTACAGAGGAGGCTCAGTGGTTAAGAGCAGTACTGTTCTTGCAGAGGACCTAAGTTTGGTTCCCAGCACCCATGTTGGGCAACTCACAACTGCTTGTTGCTCCAGGAACTTCAATTCCCTCTTCTGGATTCCACGGACACTTGTACTTACCTGCACATATTCCCATACCCACACACTACATATTTCTCTGAGGGGAAGGGCAAGTAGAGGTGATCCTCAGAGAATGGTGGAATGGCACTGGAGCAGGAGCGATGGAGCAGGTAATAGAGCACCAGAGGATGTGTGTATTGTGACTGGACATGCCGTCTGGGGACCAGCACCACTTGAGGATGAGGTAGTTAAACTGTTCAGCAAACTTACTCACTTCCGAGGTGATACTTCTCTTCTAAAGTTGCTGCCTGTCTATCTTAGGGCCCCACTGAGCTCAGGGTCCTTCTCTGCTAGGAGAAAAACAAACAAACATCGTTTTTAATTGTTTGTCTCCTCTGCAGCAGGGAAGAAGGTGAGGGGCAGGAATTGTCCACCAACACCCAGAACTCTGTGGTGTCTCCAGCTGGGGTTTCAGGGTATAGAGGCAGGGGTGTTTTTTTAGCTTTAGCAGCAAGAGAGAATCAGGGATCAGGCCCCATGTGGCACCAGAGAAGCACCTCTGAGCATGCGCGCCTTGAATGGAGGCAGAGCTCAGCAGGAAGCCATAGATAGGTGCTGATAGGCTCTCTCTACAGTAGTAGAGAGCGGCAGTAGAAATGGTTATTCTGTAGGCTGAGTGCTATGTTCTTCTTGACAAGCACTGCTTATGAAGGGCTCCTTGGCATCCAGGCCCTGAGTTTTCCCTGAGGTGGATTGCAGGTTATTCAGTTTTCACCCAGGGGTTCATGCTCCAGGGGCTGCTGAAGGATCATTAGAATTCTGGGTCTTGCAGATAGAAAGTTAAGATCAGGCTGCTTATTGTCTCATGGCAAAGTGGTGGTGGCAAATGCAATGTGAGAATAGAGATAATATCGTCATTTGATAGATCCGGAAGGGTGATGTGTACAATCCACTCAAAAATGGACTCATGGAGGCTGGGGAGATGGCTCGTTTGATAAAGGGCTTGCTGCGAAAGTATGAGTTTGGATCTCAGCACCCACACACAAAGCTGGGCACAATGGCATGCTCCTGTAATCCCAGGTATAGGAGGCAGAGATAGGCAGACTCCTGGGGCTTGCCAGATTGGTTCTAGACTAGCCACATTGGTTCAATGAGAGATTCTGTCTCAAAAAATATGTGGAAAATGATTGAAGAAGATACCTAATGTCACTTAGCCTTTGATCACTTAATGCACACATACATATGCACACATGAATAAGAAGATACAATACAACATATACACAAATCCATTAACAAAAAGCTTGAACTTTTGTTCATTAAAAACCTAACATAATATGGGAACTTTCAAAACCCAATACATTTATAAAAAAATATTCAACATGGCCTAGAAAGATGACTCAGTGGTTAAAAATGGCTACTGCTCTTCCAGAGGAATGGAATTCAGTTTCCAGAACCCCTGGGTGGTGGCTCACAACTGCCTGTAACTCTATATCCAAGGGATGCGATGCCCTCTTCTGGATTCTGAGGGCATTCACTTCCTCTTCTGCTAGTCAATGTAACACTGGAGGTGATACCTTGTAGTAACAGAAGAAAAAGAAAAAGGCATAGGGATTGGTAAGGAAAGAACAATAGTTACTGTTTTCAGATGACATAATTGTTACGTAGGAAATCTGAAATAATTCACAGATTAATGAATAAGAGATATAAAGTCTACGTGAAAACCAGCATGATTCTCCATGTGCAATCAAACAATATGAAATTGAAATTTAAAAAGGAAATATCTACAACATAAAAAATGTCAAGTAGCTGACAATCATTCAGGAGACAGAGGCATCCTTTACCATCCTTTGCCATCACACAAGAAAGAATTTCAGTGCTGTGCAGCTAAATAGAATGTTGTTATATATATTGAAGATTTATTTCTAAGTATATGTATATGCGTGTCTCTATGTGTGTGCAGGGGCCCAAACCAACAACAAAAAGCCCAAACCAAACTATAAACGCACACCAACAAAGGCAGTGTAGTATGGGAACAAGGAACTGATCACCATTGGTCTGGTGTTTACCCTAGAGGGAGGGAGGGCTTTGTAATGGGGAAAGATTGTATTTGATGCTTCTGAAGTGCAGATAAGATTTTATTTCTTCACCTGGCTAGTAATCCACCAATATTTGCTTTTCTATAATTCATTAATGTCTGTATTCGTCTGTACCCACTCTCTATATATGTGCGTGTATTTGTTGAACAATAAAGTGTATATTTTAAAAACAGTAAAACATAACAAGTCACCTGGGGATACAGATGCTGGGATGATTGAGGTGGTGTGGGAGGGAGGGGCTTTCTTCACAAGAGTCACCCTCAGGGCACACACATACTTCCATATCTCCCCGCCACCTAGCACACTTTGAGCTGGAGGGACCACTGATGATAAACTGAAGACCACTCAGAGCAGAGCCCAGCAAAAGCAAGCTTCCGTTTTTTGTTCATATCCCCATTCCCCCCCCCAGGATGGGATCAAATCCAAGACTCTAGTTCTCTCATATTCTTGTCACCGTGCTCTCACCCAGATCTTCAGCTTGTCCCTCTACACAGCAGACTCAAACTCTGTCCAGCTTAGTCTGTAGTATAAGCAGAAAGGTCAACTGGAGCAACTTCTAACCCCTGACCTTGCTCTCATCCCCACCTTCTGTTTCATCATTGCCAACAGTAGATACAACACACTAGCTGGTTCCACAGTTACATAATTAATGCTTCTGATTCTATTCTGCTGTTGCATAAGGAAATCCAAGCTATCAGGGAAGTTGATCTAAATGACAACTGAGTCCCAAAGAGAGCAAGAGGAAGACTGGAGAGAGCAGCTGCCATGCAGTCATACACTGACCACCAGAAATTGGCTTGCTTTGATTTCAAATATGTCAGTGATTCAAGCCCTAAAATCCCACCCTGACAATAAAGAAGAGGGAATTCATGGGAATGACTCAGAAGATGCTAGGCACAACAGAAGCTAGTCATGCAATGTAAGTGCTGCTCAAATTGAAGCCTCATAGACAAAAGAAATGATTCTTGTTTTAAATTATCCAGTCCTGGAGTTGTTTGTTACAACAGGTAACTGATACAACCTCTAAGAAAAGGGCTTTGAATTTGTTTCTTTAGCTTCCGGGTGACAGGGGTACTTTTAATGGGATTATAGCAATAATTTTGTGTGTGAGTTGTTTTTTTTATGTAGGGTCTCATGTAGCCCAGGCTGGCTTTGAACTCACTCTGTAGACAGATGACCTTGAAGTCTTGGTCATCCTACCCCTATCTCCCAAATGCTGGCATGACAGGTGTGGATCATCATCCCTAGATATGGCTGTATTTCATAAGGATTCCCATTGGCACCAGGGTGCAGAAGAATTTGAGAGGACCAATACTAGAGGTAAAAGAGGGCTAAGAAATGTTCAAAACAGAGGCCAGAGGCTTTGTCACAAAACTCACAAGCATCTGGTCCACGCCCGGATGATTAGCCCAAGGCAAGTGGGGCAGTTTCACTCCCTTGACCAGAAATTAGTTCAGGAATGGACACTGTGTTGGGGTGAATTATGGTCCTCTCAATTTTATGTGGCAATCCCAGCCCACCATCTCAGAAAGTGATTATGTTTAGATATAGGGTTTTTAATCAGGTGAGTAAGTGAAAGGTACGTATTGATCCAGTGTTCCTGGTATGTGTGTGCATAAATAAACTTTTCACATATGTATATTACAGGTATTTTTTGTTTATTTATTCTGTGTATATATGTGTAAACACACACGGGTGTATGTATGTAAGTTCGTATGTCCCATGGCACCCCTGCACAAGTCAGAGGACAACTTGTGTGAATAAGTTCTCTGCTTCTAACACAAGGATTACGGGGATTGAATTCAGGTTGTCAGTCTTGGTGGCGAGTGCTTTAATATGCTAAGGTGTCGGGGTTCAGCTTCAGTGGGGTTCACATGTTTCAGGATAAGGGCGTGTGGATTAGAAATTTTAGGCAGAAGGAACAGAGATACAAAAGAAAAAGACAGAGACATAGAATAGAAATGGGAGGGCCAGCCAATGAATACTAAACCCACCCATGTTTATTTCTTATGATCTTTAAATACCCCAATCTAATCCTTTACTCTTTCTGGATTTATTATTTCATCATGTGGTATAATCACTTGCTAAAATATAAGCCAGCTTAAGATTAAAATTTCTATTAGCCATAGCTGAAAAATCCAGATATGAGCAAAACAAGAGTCAAAGACAGTAGGGTTTGGGTGAGGTGGTAGGAAGAACAGATACCAGAGGAAGTAGGAGGCAGAATCATCGGGACACAGTGACTGGATACTGGTGGTTAGGGGGTGATAGCCTCCAAATAGCCAGAGTCTCTTAGATTCTTAGGTCTCTTTAGTAATTATAGGCTGTTCTATGACTTAATGTACCAGTAAGGATGAGATGTATAATGACACTAAATATGTCAAATATCACTGGACACATCTAGGAATCAACTTTTTTATTTTTTATTTTTTTGGTTTTTCGAGATAGGGTTTCTCTGTGTAATAGTCCTGACTGTCCTGGAACTCACTTTGTAGACCAGACTGGCCTCGAACTCTCAGAGGTCTGTCTGCTTCTGCCTCCTGAAGGCTGGGATTAAAAGCATGTGCCATGCCACCCAGCAGGAATTGATTTTTAAAAATACTAAAGTCTATATTTTCTTTGTGTGCATATGCAATTTTTTTTTTAGAGTCAAGGTCTCATGTATCCCAGACTGGCCTCAAACTCTATAAAGTAGAGGATGACATTGAAATTCTTCCCCTACCTCCATTTTCTCTCTCTCTCTTTCTTTTTTTTTTAAGACAGCCCTGGTGTCCCGGAATTCTTTCTGTAGAGTAGTCTGGCCTATAACCTATAACCACCACTTTACTAACTCAGAGATCCACTTCCCTTTGCCTTCCCAGTGCTGAGATTAAAAGTGTGTGCCACCACACTGGCTCTTTTTTTTGTATCTTTAAAATTACTTTTTGGAATTTTTATACAGTATATTTTTATATATTTTTTCCCCTCTCCCAAACTTTCCCATATCCTCCCCAATTCCTTACTCACCCAACTTCATGTTCTTTCTCTTTCTCACCAAAACACAACATAACACGAAACAAAATCCTCCCAACAATAAAACAACAACAACAGCAACAAAACCAGAGCTGGGTATGATCTAAAGACCTCCTCCTTGAAGATTAGCATTCATGGAATCAGAAGGCACCATGCAAACTTCCAAAGGAGGGAAACAATCAACAGTTCTACTCACCTATGATGCCTGTGATCCACAACAATTACTAGTTTGGTTCAATAACCCTAAGGGTTTGATAGTGGCGCATATGCCTTGGCAGTAACCAACAGCTCTCTAATGGAACTAAGACCTGCTCAACAAGAGGGAAGCCATGCCTGGTACTGGAAACCTAACCAACCACCCAGGGCTAGAGAATTCATGGATCTTGGAAGAGAACCTACAACCACCACTGTATTAAAGCAGCACAACCCCTGATTTCCTTCTAAATATTTGTCCTTATATTCACAGATAAGTGTAGTTCTCATCCCTCGTCAAGGACACTTCTCTTTGCAACAGATGGAGATCATTGCCGAAGACCACAACCAGTCAAAATGCAGGGTTGTAGAGTCTAGTCCCAACTGACACATCACCCACACAACTCCTGCAGCTAAGTAAGGCTCAGTGTTCGTTGTGGAAGAGGGAGTGGAAGGGAAATATTGTAAGAGTCAAAAGAGAGAGCTGGAGAGATGGTTCGGTGGCTGAGAGCACTGGCTGCTTTTCCATAGGACCCTGGTTCAATTTCCAGCACCCAGATAGCGGCTCACAACTCTCTGTAACTCTAGTTCCAGGGGATATGACATCTTCTTCTGAATTCTGCAGGCACTGCATGCACATCCCACACAACCATACATGCAGGCAAAACAGTCATACACATAAAAAAAAAAGAGTCAAGCCAGGCTGTAGTGGTGCACGCCTTTAATCCCAGCACTCAGGAGGCAGAGGCAGGCGATCTCTGTGATTTCAAGGCCAGCCTGGTCTACAACAGCTAGTTCCAGGACAGGATCCAAAGCTACAGAGAAACTCTGCCTTGAAAAACAAAACAAAACAAAAAAGAGTCAAGGGAACAGGGAGATTGCTGTAAGACTGTCTTCTAGAAGCGTCAGAAGCTACATGCGTGAGGTCTTACCAGCATAGCTGCCTAAATAGGACCTGAACAAGGAGGACACCGACAGACATGCTAACGTAGAGGGAGAAAGCTCAGGAGGCATCAGCCCTCGGCAGAGGACTACAGGCAGCTAAGGACAGCAGAGCTGGAGAAGCAGTCTTCTCTAGGGAAGGGAACACCAATTAGCTATGTAATTCCAAATGATCAGTCCTGAAAACATGTAAATACAAGCAACGTTAGACAGACTAAACCAGCTGTAATTATGTATTTGGGGATACATGCAAACACACACACACACACACACACACACACACACACACACACACACACACCAGCAACTAAAGAAAAAAAGCCGGGCACTGGTGGTACACACCTTTAATTCCAGCACTCAGGAGGCAGAGGCAGGCGGCCTTCTGTGAGTTCGAGGCCAGTCTGGTCTACAAAACAAGTTCCAGGACAGTGTCTCTGTTTAACAGAGAAACGCTGTCTTGAAAAAAAAAAAAAGAAAGAAAAGGAGACCCTGAATTTGAAAGAGGGACAGAGAGAGATTGGGTGGAGTGCACAGGATGGTTCTGAGGGAGGAAAAATAAAACCCAACCCAAACCAAAAAGATGAAGATCACCAAATTGTGACAAAAGAAGTGCACATAAGGGCTGGAGAGATGGCTCAGAGGTTAAGAGCACTGACTGCTCTTCCAGAGGTCCTGAGTTCAAGTCCCAGCAACCACATGGTGGCTCACAGCCATCTATAATGAGAACTGGTGCCCTCTTCTGGCATGTAAGCATACATGGAAGGAATGTTGTATATATAATAAATAAATAATCTTTAAAAAAAAAAGTGCACACAAAACCATGAAGTCGGTTTTGTGCAGGAGGCTGTCCTGGAGTGTGGCTGATGTCAGAGTCAGAGTCATTCCGTTCAGAGGGTACTGATGCCAGCCTCTCCTGACGTGTGTTGATTGCAAGTAACTTCTTGGCTGGCAGTGAGATTTATTTAAATTTGTCCACTTCTGTTTGTCTGTGTTGGGATTTTTTTCCCCTTCAAGACAGGGTTTCTCTGTGTAGCCCTGGCTGTCCTGGAACTCACTCTGTAGATCAGGCTGGCCTTCTACTAACAGAGATCTGAGATCCACTGGATTCTGCCTCCTGAGTGCTGGGATTAAAGGTGTGAGCCACCACCATGTGGCCAATTAATTTTGTATGCCATGAAGGTTATTTAAGCAAAATATTTGTACTTATTCTGAAGTTATTCTTTTACAAGGCTATTTACATTCCTCCCCCTTTTTCCCTAGCCAGCATTTATGGCACAGACCTAAAATTCCAGCACTTGGCAGGCAGAGGCAGGAGGATCTGGAGTCCAAGGTCATTTTCAGTCATATGTGAGTCTGAGTCAGGTTGGGCTACATGAGACCTTGTCTCAAAAATCACCACCCCTGCCACCACCACTGACACCGCTGGCAAAAGTTTCCCTTTCCTATGAATGATGATTATGGTAGATGTTAGAATTTTTTTTAAGAAAAATATTCATTTACAGGAACGATACGGACTGAAAACCAAACCCAACATCACTTTTTGGAATCTGAGAATGATACAAGTAAACCACATTTAGTATTTGTCCTTGAGAGCCTGCTAATCTCAGAATTACCCTACAATAAGCAGATGCTATATCTACACTGGGCAGCCTGCCAGAAGGTAAGTTTATGCCCCACTGGGCTTTCCCCATAAAAGGACCAGAACCTCACACATGCAGAAGTCTCAGAAGAGAAAGCTCTGTGTCTTTACTCGGCAACTCTTAGCTCCCACCAGGTATAGAGGGAAGGTGGTCGCTGTTCTGGAGGAGTGGGGGAAAGGATTTTGGCTCAGATCGCTTTTAGGGTCAAATGTGTTGAGCTAAATACAGGGAAGGGGCCTTTGAGTAACTGAAGGACTAGATAGGACCTGGGACTGGGGTAAGGGGAGAAGATGGTGTGGTTAGAGAGTGACCTTCATCTTGCCCTTCTCTAGATGACCATGACCCAACTCGACTTCCTGCTGTTTATCATCGTGGCCACCAGGGGGTGCACTGCCGGTGAGTCTTGCTACAGGAACAGATCTTCTGTAGGTCACCTCTAGCTTTAAAGGAAATCAGCTCTAGACTAGGTTGCTGCCAGGACCTAGGTCTCTGAGGGCCAGAGATCATACTTCTTTTATTGTTGTTGTTTTTTGAACCCGGGTCTCTCTGTGTAGCCCTGGCTGTCCTGGAACTTGCTCTGTAGACCAAGCTGACCTCAAACACAGAGATCTACCTGCTTCTGCCACCTAAGTGCTGGGATTAAAGACGTGTGTGACCACAGCTCCATTGCTCATGTCTTTTTTTTTTAAAATAACCTTTTGAAATTAAATATAATTGTATTATTTTCCACATTCCTTTTTTCCTTCCAACCTTTCCCAATTATCTCCCACCCACACTCTCTACCAAAGTAAAGGACTCTTTTCTTTTAATGGTGGATTCCTGGACATGTAAATAAAACCTAGTCCACTCCCCATAGAGATGATGCCTTTGAGATGTAGGCTGGGTGCTGATTGCCTCGTGAAGGAATTGGTCTGTGGCAGTGAGATCGCTGAGACAGGTCCTGGTCCAGATCCTGTACTTGTGTGTAGCGCCAGGGGAACTGCTGCAAGAGCTGTGTCCCATCCTAGTCACTCCCTGTACTTAGGATTTTTGCTTTAGAGTCTCAGTGCCAAGGACATGTATGTTCTGGTCTGGTTCGTGATCAGGGAATGTTTTCTTCAGTTCTGCTCTCTGTAAGACCTCAATGGTATTTTAAATGTGTAATTCCTCTCCACTGCTTTTTTAGTATCTTTAAGGAAAAGGGCAAGTCCCTAAATGCCATCTTACATGATCTCTACATGATAGCCTTTGTCAGACTGCTATGAGGCAGTGGGGAACTGTGGCTCAGACACAGTAAATACAATCCAAAAACACTTGACCTCTACCCATGGGGCTGCTTACACCTGAGCAGCTCTGATCCTAATATTCTCACTTGTTTCCACTCTTCTAGGTTCTCAGAGGACTTTGCAGAGTTGAGGCCAATTTGCAAGGCTTTTTATTCCATGGTCTCTTGGTCAGCCCTCTGCACTCTCTTCCTCACTTCCCATACTCCAGGCACATTAGGCTCCCTGCATTCCTCCTACCTGCAGAGCTGGACTTCACTTTATTCTTCCCTTTCAGGGCTTTGAACACAAATTTCTGCATGCCTTCAAATCTCTTGTCTTTCTTCCTAGTTAGAAATCTTGTTGATTCTCAGAGGAAGGCTTTGAAAAGTCATGGAATGAGGATGAATGACAGGGAAGGCTTGGTGTCCCATGAATGTGAAACTCTGCATCTTCTCTTGTTAAAGAGAACCTGAACACCAACAGCCGGGCCAATCCTGTGTCTTCCTCTCTGTTCAGAAGCTGCAAGGAAATCAAGCAAAATATCACTGGGGCACAAGGTGAGTGATGAAGCATTTAAAGAGCACACTGTGATCCTAACACTTGGGAGCCTAAGGCAGAGGATTGAAATCTCCAAGTCAGCCTGGGGAGACCCTGTCTCAAAAATGCAAACACATAACCCAGTTAGGAAATCAGGTTTTTGTCCTATGGAATAACTTTTCTTTTTTGATATAGAAAATGTGATAAAATGTACATGGTGAATAAGAATATCCATTTAACCAATTTTGAGGGTTTTCAGGGTCAAGAATAACTTCACAATGGAATGGATCACCACTATCCATCTCCAGAAAGTTTTCATTCATTAAATAGAAATTTTGTAGTCACCAAGTAACAAATTCATGTATTTCCTGTGAGCTGCTGTTTGTTTCTTACTTCTATGAATCTGACAATTCTTGTTACCTCATCTGAGTAATCTGCCTTATTTCATCAGCATGCTTCATGGCTCACATGTGTTGTAGAAGAGTTAATTTATTTTAAATATATTTAGCGCTGGGGCTGGAGAGATGGCTCAGTGGTTAAGAGCACTGACTGTTCTTCCAGAGGACCCAGGTTCAATTCTCAGCACCCACATGGCAGCTCACAGCTGTCTGTAACTCCTGTCCAGGGGATCTGACAACTTCACACCAATGCACATAAAATAAAGTTAAATAAATCATAATAAATTATAAAAAATTTAGCGTTATTATGATGATGATGCAGATATACATGCCTTTGTGTGGGAATGTGTACATGTATGTTCAGGTACATGCAGATTCCAGAGGGGACCATTTAGTCCTCTGGAGCTGGAGTAATAATCACTTGTACATTGCCAAGTTTGAGGGTTGGGGACCTAACTCAAGTCCTCAGCTAGAGCAGTACTTGCTCTTAAGCTTGGAGCCATTTCTCCAGCCCGCTTCACTCTTTTTGATCTATTGGATATATAGGAATGTACACAATATATATTTTGCATACTAGACAACACAGTATATTGCTTATTCCTTTTTCTGCAGAGAAACACTTGGATTGTTTCTGCTTTCCAGGTCTTATGACCAGAGCTGTAACAAATATGAATGTCCATATCTGAGTCCCTGTTCCCAGTTCTTTGGGTATCTACCGAGTGGAGTTGCTAAGTCCTTTGATAATACTATGGTTAACTTTAGGAGAAAAATCACTGTCAGTTTGGGTAATTCCATGTTTTGCCTCAGTCACAGAAGCATGGCTTTCTGAACTCAGGTAGATCCCTAGGGACATTTGTAGTAGGACACTCAGGGT
>PVIU01028251.1:0-19254 GCA_004026605.1 Ondatra zibethicus | reverse complement strand
TTCTGATTGATTTTAGTTTGAAGTCGATTTTGTTAGATATTAGTATAGCCACACCTGCTTGTTTCTTAGGGCCATTTGATTGAAAAACCTTTTCCCAACCCTTTACTCTGAGATAATGTCTGTCTTTGTGGTTGAGGTGTGTTTCTTGTAAACAGCAGAATGTTGGATCCTGTTTTTGTATCCATTCTCTTAACCTGTGCCTTTTTATAGGTGAGTTGAGTCCGTTGATATTAAGCATTATTAATAACCAGTGGTTGTTCATATCGGTTAATTTCTTTTTTGTGGTAGGGTTTTTGTGTCTCCCTTCTTTGAGTTGAGGTGGTGTAGGGTTGTTAGCTGTCTGTGTTATTATGGGTGTCGTTTGCCTTCCTTTGTTGTGGTTTACCTTCTAGTACTTTCTGTAAGGCTGGGTTCGTGGCTACATATTGCTTAAATTTGTTTTTATCCTGGAATATCTTGTTTTCCCCATCGATGGTGAAAGAAAGCTTTGCTGGGTATAGTAGTCTGGGCTTGCATGCATGGTCTCTTAGTTTCTGCAGCACATCTATCCAAGACCTTCTAGCTTTCATGGTTTCCATAGAGAAGTCAGGTGTAATTCTGATAGGTTTACCCTTATATGTTACTTGACCTTTTTCCTTTGGGGCTCTTAATATTCTTTCTTTATTCTGTACGTTTGTGTTTTGATTATTATATGGCGAGGGGATGATTTTTTTATATCCAGCCTATTTGGTGTTCTGTATGCTTCTTGAACCTTCATAGGAATATCCTTCTTTAGGTTCGGAAAGTTTTCTTCAATAATTTTGTTGAATATACTTTCTGGGCCTTTGTAGTGGAATTCTTCTCCTTCTTCTATCCCAATTATTCTTAGGTTTGGTCTTTTCATGGTGTCCCAGATTTCCTGGATGTTTTGTGTTTCGAATTTGTTGGATTTGTTGTTTTCTTCTATCACTGAGTTTATTTTCTCTATCGTGTCTTCTGCATCTGAGATTCTTTTTTCTATCTCTTGTATTCTGTTGGTTATACTTGTCTATGTGGTTCCCGTTCGTGTATCCAGATTTTCCATTTCCCACCATCTCTTGGTTTGTGTTTTCTTCATTGCCTCCTTTTCAGTTTTCAAGTTTTGAACTGTTTCAGTTACCTGTTTGATTGCTTTTTCTTGGTTTTCTAGGGTATCTTTGAGGAATTTATTCATTTCTTCTAACTTTTTGTTAGTTTTCTCATCCCTTTCGATAAAGGAGTTTTTCACCTCTTCTTTAAAGGACTCTATAACTTTCATAAAGCTTTATTTAAAGTCAATTTCTTCTGCTTCTTCTGGGATAGGTTGCTCGGGTTTTCCTGTTCCATACTCACTGGATTCTGGTGTTATCATGTTGCTTTTCAGGTTGTTGGATGAATTCTTTGATTGGCACCTGCCCATCTTTCTGAGAGTTGCCTGCTCTGCTCTGTTCAGCTCCACTCGGCTCCCGGGTTCTGGATGAATCTGCAGAAGCTGGTTGTGCTTCTTCCTCGCCCAGGGTTTCCCAGTCCCAAGGGCGGGCTTACTGTGATATGCCTGCTCTGCTCAGCTGGACTCCATGGGACGAAGGAGGCCCTCTAGCAGGGGACTCGCCCTTCCCCCAAGGTCTCAGCCCAGATAGGCTGAGTTCGGGTGCAGTTGGGACCACGCAGATGAAAAGGGATACCCGGGGGCGAGCAGGGTTGGGATAAGCAGCAAAGCCAGTAGAGGGGAGCCCTAAGTGGCCAGAAGGCCTCGGGGACGGGCTGGGGCCCACTTACCAGGGTCCAGATGAATCTGCGGAAGCTGGTTGGGCGAGGTTCCCAGCCCCAAGGGCAGGCTTACTGAGGGTTGCCCGCTCTGCTCCGCTGTGCTCCGTGGGACAAAGGAGGGCCTCTGGCAGAGGATTCGCCCTTCCCCCAAGTCCTCAGCCCGGATAGGCTGAGTTTGGGTGCAGTTGGGACCACGCAGATGAGAAGGGATGCCCAGGGGCGAGCAGGGTTGGGATAAGCAGCAAAGCCAGTAGAGGGGGGCCCTAAGTGGCCAGAAGTCCTCGGGGACGGGCTGGGACCCACTTACCGGGGTCCAGAATAATCTGCAGAAACTGGTTGGGCGAGGTTCCCAGCCCCAAGGGCAGGCTTCATCAGATAGTTTCTTATGTAATCAATGAAATGAAATGGAAGAAAGAATGACTAACTCCTCAATGCTTCAAGTAAAACTACACTTAAATTGTTCAAAGAAGCATTTTTGAAATTATTGATGATCTCTGGATTGACAGTGATTGACTGAACATTTACCTTTCCTGAATGAGTTTAGGAGAAAAGATAGAAAGTGCATGCCTATATTAAAGAAAATTATTTAAAAGAAATAAAGAAACAAATCACAAACTAACACCAGGAGAGAAGGAAGACTCATAGGAGATACTTCTTGAAGCAACTGGAAGCAATGCAGTTCAGTATGTACATGGCGATATTGGCTTCACGTAAGGCACAGATGGGTCACTATAGTAACATGTGGGAAGGTAGTTAACGTGGGTGCAGATGGGGGAGAGATGGTAAACTCAACTGTAGGAGATTCTGAAATATTGCTTCTGGCTGTTTCATTCTTTTCACTGAAATCAGAAGAGAAAAATCATCAGTTGATATTAAGGATGAAAGAGCATGCCATGCACTTTAGAAATGGGAAATATGAAAACTTAATTAAGAGAAATGGTAGCATCCATTTGTACAGAACCAAAGTACAATTGTGTGGATTTAGAGAACATTCAAAATGGAATTTGTCAATATAGCTTCTTCCTCCTACATCCACATTTTATTTTGCTTGAGTGTGGTAGAATCAGACTGAATTATATTTAATTCAGTTGGAGTCTTAGAAAATGAGTGTGATGATTCAAGAGTCTCTCTGTGGGTGCAGAATCAAAGATAATTTGGAGAAATTTATTATGGTGTTCACTATGGAATTGTAACTAAGTAGAAATGGTTCAGAATTGAAAAATCCTAGTGGGGTGGCATAATAAATTGTTGATTGGCCTTTAGGGTAGGAAGTTAACTTGCTGGGAGGTGCCAGAAGACCACACAAGGTTTTTGTGCTTGGTAGTGCTATGCACCAAACTAGACCTGAGATAACATCATGATGCCACAAAATAAAAATTAAAAGACATGGTAATGGAATTTGAAAAAGAGATAAATTGTGAAAGGAGTATTAAAGGAAATGAGAAGCCAGAGATTCTGGAGGAAGCTACATCTGTGTTTCAAAATAACTGAGAATTAATATTGGGGTCATTTTGGAAAGATTAATAGTGAAACAGAATCAGAAATCATTGGTAAATTTGAAAAGGTTAGAGTAATAATGACCAGTGTTAACAATTGTTAAGTGGTGGCCAGATTTTCAGGTTGTGCAATCCTTTTTCTTCCTATCTCAGTTTGTAGTAGTTGTTGAAAGTTTAGACAATGTATTTCAAGCATATTAATCCCTCTTCGTCTCCTTCTAAATAACCCTTCCTTCCATAAATACCCAAATAGTGTCCTTAAAGAAATAAACACATGTACATATTGTGCTGCCTGTATCCTCTTAAGAATGTGACTTTTCACTGGTCTAATCTGTTAGATTACAACAGCTCTAGAGATTTCCAACCCATCCTTCACTTTCCCATTCTTTTTAATTTTTTAATCATGATTCTTTTTCTTCAGATTATTCTACCTCCCTCTATTCTTCCACCCATTCCTTCCTCCTACTTTTCTAACTCCCTTATTCCTTCCTTCCAGGGTTCAGCTTTTTCCTCAAAATGTTTCAGACTTCTATGTATATTTTCCTGCTTTTGGTATTTGAGATCATTGTTTTAGACACTTAGTCTAAGAATTCTGAATATTTTAATACATTTGTGTACCTTGGTTGTGCAATTGCATATTAATGGTGATTTGGCTAAATGAATAAACAGAACTACTTTTCTTTCTATATTTTACTAGCATCTTTTTTGATATGTTTCACAATTAGTACCCCATTCAAAATTATCTTATAAACTTAAATGTTAAAAAACTATGTTTGTGTGTCTGATCATCCCACGTGCACACAGATGACCAAGTCTTTAAATCCCCTGAAGCTGGATGGCGTTGCATGCAGTTGTAATCCACACAATGTATTTATGGGAACCAAACTTAAGTCTTCTTTAAGAGCACTGACAACAATCTAAAGTATGTATGAGATATTTTAATGGGCATATATACCAATTATTTTTTATAACTGGAGTGTAGGCTGACCTTATACATCCTGTTTATTACAATACGTTTAGGTTAGATTTTTTATTCTACTGTGAACTCACTACTTTTGAGACTTTTACATCTTCTCAAAATTCTGAAAATTTAATTATCATTGTATTTCTATATATTTCCCGTTTTGCTTTTTCTCTTTCTGAAATAGCAATTGTCTACTTGCCACTACTATTATCCATGGAATTTTTAAAATTATTATTTTTATTTCTTATTTACTTTATATTCCCTAATATTTTCTCTACTATTGTGAACATATGGGCAATGATAACACTTTGAAAAGAATGGGATATTTACCTTATTTCCAGTTTTTACATACAATATTTACAAGTAACCTAAGGAAAGTATCATGTAAAATGCTTTCTGAAACCAAAAAACTTTAGTTGGTCCTGAAATTTCAAAAAGTTGCTACTATTATGTTTGTGTGTTTACATAATTTTAATATTAAAAATTTTATTATAAATTTTACATCTAATCTCTCTACAATCTCGCAGTAAATCTAAGTACAGCTTGACAATTTTAAACATACATATTCCTCTGTCTATTTAAAAATGTTTTTCTTAAAGTCACACAATGATTGCTGTTAGTGTCATGCTATTTTTACTATCTACTAGGAATGTTGTCTGTTATGGCTTCAGTGTTGATTCCCTATGAGAATTCCATACAGTATATGATGGCTGGCTCTTTTAAACTTGTTTCCCTTGCGGGTGGACAGCTTATAGTCAATAACTTGCCTAGATGGGTTACAAAACCCTGGCATGTTTTCTGCTTACTGGCTTGTTCCTCATGAATTTCTCACCATTCCTTTTGTCAGAACCTAGGGCCACCATCTCAGAGATAGCCCACAGTGGACTAGCCCTCCTACATTAATCATTAATTAAGAAAATATCCTACAGGCTTGAATAAAGCCCAATTTTATGTCGGTATTTTCTCAACTGAGGATCCCTCCTTTCTGATGACTAAGGTTTGTGTCATGTTGACATAAAGCTAGCTAGCACACCAAGTGTTATCAGTACTGTGGAATAAAAATTTAAGGATGATTCCTGGTTTGCATTCTACATTCAGCAATATTTCAATTTTCCATTTAAGTATTTTATTGATAATTATGAAATTTCATTTAAAAATTATGTTACATATATCCTCACATTTTTATAATCACACTCATTCATAATTAGGTTTTTTGTTCAACTAGGTGGTACTTACTATATATTTGTTTCAACAATATCTACAACTGAAATATGTGTGTGTGTCTGTGCTCATGTACAGGTGCACTCATGTATATGTTTGTACCTGTATGCATGCACATTTAGGCTCACAGGTAACGTTGATTCAGGGATTTCATGGACACATTTTTTATTTTGGCTTACATTTCTTAATTGTTTCTACTATGTTTTATTTTCTCTAATGGTTATCTTTCAGATTGACACATATTTTATCTACAGACCCCAAAAGATTCATGTCATCTAAAAAGAACAAAAGGACTAATTATAATCTAATTATAATTAATTCAGGATTCATATGTAGGATATGCATGCTAATTTTACAATATGTATCTTGGAAATTCATTTTTGTTTCATATTAATTTTTATGTTTTGATTGTGTGTGTCCACATGAATGTCAATGCTTACAGAAGCCTGAAGAGGGCATTATATCCCAACATGCTTGGTGACATACAGTTGTAATCCACCTGTTGATAAGACCCTGACTTGAAAGGGTAGTACATGCTCCTAACTGTTGACTCATTGTTCTGGCATCCAAATAAATTGAAATTCCCAAGATCAAATGAGTCCTATACTGTTTTCTTGCATAGAAAGCTTTGTTTCATTATTTCTAATAGTAAGGGTGATATATCCATTAAAGAGGAGAGCAGAGTCAGCCAGTGGTAACAGAAAGCATTATGCTTCTTTCCTGGGATTTCTACCAAATGCATTTAGCAAAGCACTGTTCATGTATTCTATTTTTCTAAATTCCATTTTTTCCTAAGAATAGATAGCCATTCTTGACAGTAGTCTGCAAGGAGAGGCCTGTACTCTGTGGGTGTGTGTATATTCAAACCAAGATCAACAAGAAAGAAGTGCCAGTGATGTGTTCCTGGCATAAAACATGTCCAGACACTTTTTGTTGCTCTTAATCCATCTTTTATACTTTGAAACAGTCAGAGGTTCAGAGTACACTTCAGTAGATTTAGTTGAACTGAACATAGTTACAAAACTTTAAAATGATTTTTTAAAAATTATTTTTTGCCAGTTTGAAAATGCTAAAGCTGATGAACCTAATAATTTATTTGCATTTAAATTAACACATAAACAACAATACATAACTTCAGACTTACAGTATGCTTGTACAACATACATAGAGCTCAAACTACATTGATTCCTCAAAGGGATTTAAGTATAAACTGTAGTTTTGGATAATGTCACTTTATTTCTAAGCAATATTCTCCCTCATTATTGATCTATCAGATTTATTTGAATTAAATGAGAATTCTTGAAAAATTCATCATGGCCTAGGATAAAATAATTATAATTTCCTTCAATATGTAGTCAAATGATACTTGAATATAATTTCTTTCAGTTTCTGCATTTTTTAAATCATCAAAAGCAAAAATCTCATGCATCATTGTTGCAGCAAGTGCTCTGTCAATCATCTCTCTTTTTTATTGTCCCTCTATGCTATGAGCTTGTCAAATACAGTGATATTGGCTTGTGCTTCAGTATCTATCATCTCCTAAAAATTTACTCTAAAACAGTGGTATAAAATAAAAATTATATAATTCTATCTCATTATTTTGTGACTGTTAAATTTAAGTACACTGATGGAGGGGAACCTTGCTTCAATGCAGAGATGGCAGGATTGTTCAACAGTATGGAACAGATGATCTGTAAGGATCAGCAGAGATGGGGGAAGGCTGGGCTGAGATGGTTCCTTCTTTTTCCCATGTTGTCTCTTGGTATCTTATATAAGCTCTATAGTACTGGAGCTGTCAATCTTGTACAGTAGATAAAGACTCTAAGAGCAAGTGTTTCACACACTTTGGTTCCACAAATTACTAACAAATTGTATTGGTCAATTGAGTCTTCAGGGCAACCCAAGTTCAAAGCTAGAAACAGACTTCCCTTCTCAGTATGGGTGTCAATGAACATGAGGCCACCTGTAATGTGCCATAATTGTATCATATGCTCAGAATGTTGCTAGAGCATCCTAATGATTAAAAAAAAAACCTTTGTAATATTTGCATTAGGAATGTTTAAAATAATTGATTTTCCTGGAAATGAAGTCCTAATATCATTTATATATATAAAGTATTATATGTATATATAATTTGATGCATATATATATATAATATTTTTTCTTTCCTCGTGGGGTAGAACATGGTTAGACAAGCAATGAGGATTGAATTATGAAGTAGAAGAAGCTAGAAATGAAGTAGCTAGAAAAGCAGTTGTCATGGTGAGTCTGAATGCATAATGGAAAGAGAGAGTGAAGGGGTAAATTAAGACTTCATGAGATTAAACTCAGCAGTAGCAGAAAATTAAATCCAAACCTACTCATCTGCTGCTTGGAAACTGTAGCCAATTCATTTTTTAAGATGAAGAACTGCTTTCCTAAGAAGCAGCCAGAGTTGTAGAACTATGGTTACAGTTGTACTGTCCATTTTATCTGCATTTTTGTTATTGTTAATAACAATAATATTGCCATTGTGCAAAATTTACTTCTAGTCTTAATCAGTTTATGTAAGATTATATTATTCCAGTGTGTGCTAAACAGGGTGATGGCTAAAGACAGGAAAGGCAACTTTAATGACTGAAAGTTCCAAGTTTAGCAAGGTTTGGGTAGGATGCCCTCATGCCAAAACACAACATTATATATAGCACAGTAGATATGAGGGTTGGAACAAAGTATTATCTAATAAGAAAGCATTAGGATTATTCATCACTCAGTGCTCTTAAGAAATCCAGAATGAGGCAAGTTGAGTGATCATATTCACTTCCCTAACCACCTGGCTAAATAAATTAAGAGATTTTAGAGTAAAAAGAGAGGCAAAAATGTAGGTGTGTGAAAGCCTCAAAAGTAAGAGTCCTTGATTAGAATTTTACAGTAGCATGCCCTCTAAACCTAATATTGGTAGTGTGTGTGTGTGTGTGTGTGTGTGTGTGTGTGTTTATTAATTTGGTGGGTGCAGCTAAAGTATGTATGAACATATTTGATCATGACTATGGGAACCAGAGGAAAATTTTAGGTCCCCCGTGGATCTCAACCTTGTTTTTGTTGTTGTTTTTGCTTGTTTTGAGACAGGGTCTCTGTGATAGTTTGAATGAGAATGCACATAAATAAGTTTTATTTATGAATACTTGGTCCCCAGTTGGTGGAATTGTTTAGCAAAGATTAGGAGTGGTTTTGCTGGAGTAGGTGTGTTGAAGAGGGTGGACTTTGTGGTTTCAAATGACTAGTGCCATTACCAATGAATCAAAATGTCAACTGTCAGTTTTTCTTGCTGTCATGACTCTAAAACTCTGAAAATGTAAATCTATTTAAATGCTTTCTTTTATAAGCTGCAGTGCTCATGGTGTTTGCATCAATAGAGAAGCAACTGAGACAGCAATTGGTACAGGGAAGTGGGATATTGCTGTTAAGCACTGACAAAGCTGACTTTGGAAATTATGGAAGACTTAGGAACTTTGGCCTCCAAAAATTGTTGAACACTGTAAGCAGAGCATAAATTGCCATCCTAGTGGAACCTTAAAGGACAGTACTGCTGAGAACTATGCAGACTTAAGAAGCCTAGCTCAAAAGATTTTGGGAGGGTGATGATATTGGAAATGTGACCAGAAATATTTCTTGTGATATTTTGCAAAGAATGTCAGTGCTTTTTGCCTTTGTTCTAAGAATTTTCCTGAGGCTAAATTAAAATGTAATGAATACATTTTTTTTGAGGAGTACATTTCAAGATAGCCTGGTATTGAGTCTGTTGCACATTTGTTAGTAATTATTCATATTGATGTCTACAGTATAAAAGAGAAAGAATGGAAAAATGAAATGGCAAATGCACTATTTAAAAGGGAACAATAATACTAGAATGTGGGAGCTCAGGTTTGTACTGAAAAAGATAAGGAGATCAAGAAGAGGTCTCATGCACAGGATAGAAACAAATAGTACCCACAGGACAAGACTTCATACAGCTAAGCTTCCATTTTGTAAAAGAAAGTGGCATAAGAAATTTTCTCCTCTAAAGATTAGTTTCAAATGAAATCTTCTATTAATGTAATTCAAGGAGTACTGACTTCACCCCTATATTAGTAGTCAAATGTGGCAATGCTGTCCAGATGGTTCCGTCTAGAGAGTCATGAAGGATATATTAGTAAAGGGGTTGTAGACTCTTCCTCTTCTGTTACAAAGAACAGCTAGAGCCATATTCCCAGCAGTGGTGCTACCCACAATGCGATGGGCCTTCCTCATCAATCTTTAATTTTAAAAAAGTACAGAAAATCAAAACAAACAAACAAACCACCACCATCCCTGAATTTCCTATTGGCCAATTTTATGGATACATATTTTCAATTAAGATTTCTCTTCTCATGTATGTCTTTTTGGTTTTTTGTTGTTGTTGTTTTTCAAGTTGATTAAAATCAACCAGTGCAGTCTCATTGCCTTGGCACACATCAATTAGGTTAGACTGGCTGACCAACGAACCCTACCAATCTACCCACCTCCACCTCCCCATACTGGGATTACAATATCTACAATGACTTACAAATGGATGTTGTAGTTTGAACTTAAGTATTCACTACTGCATGGCAAACATCAACCCACTAAGCAATCTCTAAAATCTAAAGCTTATTTCCTTATTTGTGGATACATTGACTATAAAAGATATACAAAGATGATGACAGAAACCCAGTTTGTTAAGTCAGAGATGCAGCACATACATAAGACATTTCCAGGAAAGCAAAAGGTATGGTTAATTGATTAAATATCAATCTTGTCTTTTAAATACCAGGAGTTAACAAGAATAGCTAACAATGTTGTATGGGAACAATAGGCAGGTAAAAATGGTCAAGTGTTCTAAAATGAACAAAATGGCTGCCTTGCCTTGAAGGCTCTTGCTAAAAGCATAAAGTTTACATAACTGGAAATGAGAAACTTTGAGATAAGAACATAGGAAGAAGGCTGTCCAAAGGAATTTGAACACATGAACATGCAGCTAACACCAGAGAGTAGACCTTACAGAAAGTGTAGTCATGGAAGTCTCATCCAGGCTCTTTCCCATGCTTGCTGCTTATAAAATTGAATTAGACAGAGATTTAGATGTAGTTCCAGGAATATGTTTCAGAATAGGAGTAGATGGTGAATAAAGATGAGACCAATTAGGGACACCAAAGAGTTGATTGCTGTGTATAATCTACGATCCATCATCTGTTGTGAGACAACCATTCCCTCAAATGAATTTTAGTTTTATGTGCATATTTCCTTTACATGGTATTTTGAGTACTCCATCAGTTTGGGTTGCTTGAATTTCATTTTGAATTTCAAATAAGAGACAATATTTTAGGTCACAACTCCTGGGAGAAAAGTAGACAGCTAATTTTTGGTTTATTGACTAAGCTATAAGTTGGGATCTTAGTCATCAGTCCCTCAGTGGGTTTTTATTTTTGGTATTTTCATAATAGGAGAATGAAACAAGATGTTCAGAGCTCAAAATAAGAAATATTAATGCCATAAAAGACCTGAGAAAGACATGTGACAACAGCTTGGAGGAGGAAGACTGAGAAAGGCTCACAAACTTTAAATAAAAGGAAGTATCTGTGGTTACAAAAAGAGGACATAAAATTGTGATAAGGATACTTAAATCATTTCTCCACAATAGATAGCTACTAGAGGGGTGGGGTGAGGAAGGACCCACTTTTCTTCAAGGGGCTGGCCACCAGGAGGTTGACCATGCTTCATTTACTATATGAACAATATAAAATGGACTTGTTTCCTTTCTTTCTTTATTTTATTTTACTTTTTGTGGGGAGGCCACAAATGTGGAGGTGGATCATGAAAGCCTAGGAAATGTAGGGGATTGAGGGACACTATGTGAAATTCCCAAATAATCAGTAAAAATATTATGTTAAATAAGAAGAAAAAATAATGAATGGAAAGAAAGATATAATCAACTCTATCTTTTTTATCTATCATCTATCTATCTATCTATCTATCTATCTATCTATCTATCTACCTTTTCTATCTATCTATCTGTCAATCTATACAAAGCTCCATCTTTCTGTATATTTAAGAACGTCCTTATGATACATATTACTCTTTTCACTGGTCACACAATATTACAATGAAGCTTATTTTGTTATATAATAGGATATTAACATTTATTACTATGATTGTATGTTAATGAATTTTCTTTTAGAAAGGTCATAGGAAATAGTTTTCTACCATATGGAACTTATGAACTTCATATGGAAAAATGAAGTTTTCTTTATATCTGTGGATTCCTCTTTAAATCCTGGTAATATATGGTACTGTTAGCCATCAGGAGAACGTAACACTTTGCTTATTTCAGGTGCTTCCTAGAAGTTCAGGGTCTACTGGGGTTAAATTCTACCTCAATGTTTTTTATTTGTTCTATCAGTTTCTAGTTGCAGGTGGATGTCAGTAATCAGACATAAGGCTGAGAGACAAAGCAACTACTTTCTCATACAAGAAAATTCCTACATTTTCACAAGCATTGGGATGTCCATTGCTTCCCATTAATTCTTGTCAGATGAAACAAAAATCTGCTTCAAGGTGTTTCAAGCATTGGGATATTCCATGCCTGCTGTTAATTCTAGTTAGACGAAAGAAAAAAAAAAAACTACTTCAAGGTGTTGCTAAAGACAATATTGACTTCTTCCTAGAAAAAATGGTATTATAAACACAACTTCAGTCCAATGTGCATAAAATAAAGTATAAAATGCAGCAAGAAATTATCTGAAAGCGGTGGCAGCTGTCAGTCCTCTAGTAACAAGTTCTAATATAAACAAGTTGTCCGGAGATGAGAATCAGCAAGGATGACAAATAAAGGAGCTAGAGTTGAAGAGACCATACAGCGGGTAAGATCCCTGATTTACCTTGAAGAAGACAAAGGTTCTGTTCCCATAACATCAACCTGCTCACACCAGCTGAAATTCTCACTCTAAGAAATCTGACACCATTTTCTGGCTTCTATAGGCATATGTATTTATGGGTACATTCATGAAGATTACATACATACATATACTTCTAATTAAAAATAAAACTAAATTTTTTGAAACTCTACAAAACTAGTCAAAAGTAGATTTACAATGAATCAATCAAAAAACTATTCTATATTACATAACCAGTTTTATTTATCAACTTTAAAAACACCAAAAGATGAGTACAAATACAGGACCTCTTCTTAAGACATGTGTTTTGGAGAAAGATTGAATGGTAGCTGACATGATATATCAGTTTTAGATGGTAAGAAATATTTTACGTGTACAGTATTCAGGGGAAAAGCAAAAAAAATCAATTCTAAATTCATAGTCTAAGTCTGAATTTTATGTCTCACAATAAATTTTTCAAAGTAAAACAGAACATGGAAATAAAATATATAAGAGTCTGTGGTTGAGAACTATGGGAGGGGTAGGCTGAGGTATAGCCATTGGAATTGGGAAAAACTCTATTCTGAGCCTTTTAATTGAGACATAAGTTGGTGAGGTTGAAATCCATGAACAGGAACTACTAAAACAAATATGAAACCAGATATTCCTCTTTGGAATAGAATAATTCAGAGATTCTTTCATATGCTTAAACAGTTGTAAAAATAATGATTCCCACAGTATGGAAGAACTCAAGTATGATGGGCCATATGGTAGTTGCAGAGCAATACCTCAACTTAATAAAATGGGGAAAGACCCCAAAAATCATTTAAAAAATAGGTGGGCCTGTGGAGAACTGCTGAGAAACAATATAAATAAAATTCCTTCAATACTATTTTTGTAGTCTGTGGCGAGTAGATATAAAGTCCATGGGTATCTTATTATAAACAAGTAGATATTTGCTTTATTTTGTTAAGAAATTAACAATTTTTATGGACTCTAACCATATCTCCATATTTATATGCATGCCTAGGATTTCCCCATTGGAATTTAGCTGGAATTTCTTCCTTTGAGAAACAGTCTTTGAAGGATAGGAATGTTTGTGGGTTAATGCCCCAAGTGGTTATTTTATTTTGAGGTTTGAAACAGTGTTAAAAGAAAAAGTAAGAAAACGATATTTAGCACCAGGAATATTTGGATTCAGATAAATGAGTAAATGTATTACTCACTTCTCTTGTGGCTGTGACAAAAGACCTAACAGAAGCAGCTTAAGAAAGCAACAGGAACTGCTTTTGGCTCATATATGAGGCTATGGCCCTTCATGGTTTATATACTCAGGGTTCTCATATAAAAGTAATCTAAAACTCATTTAAAAGAATCTTGCTTATTAGATGACCCCTAAAGTAGGACAAATGCAATTCTCTACTGCATTCTGCTTTCAGAAAATCAATTTGAGTTAAGGTGAACATAGACACACATGCACACTCACACAGAGAGACATATGACACAGGTGTACACATACACACACACACATACACACACACACACATACACACACACACACAAATATCTACTCACACAGAGGAACAGAAAGACCTATACACTCATATGTGAAATAAACTCATAAATTTATGCAAGGACACAGACAGACAAACGGGTTGACAGAGTGAGAAAAAGAGACACACAGAGAGAACACATATAAATATACACAAATCCATACACAGAAAGACACAAAGGCCCACACTCACATACACACATACACACACACACACACACACACACACAATCACTACATGAATGAAAAAATGTGTTTTACATCAACATATTGAGACCAATTTATACTGTTTTATGAAAGCCAACTGTTAAAATTTCAGGTACATTTTAGAAGAGTTAACACATAAATAATGAATTGTATAAATACAGTTTTTAGTAAAGAAACTTAATGAGATAAATTTCCACTCAAACACATCACTTTGATGATTTTATTATATTTTACTACTGGCTTTACTATTGAATAGTGTCTTTTTATTTGCAACTTCAAAATATTGAAAATGCTGAGGAATGATAGTACAAATCTTTGTTATTCATATGGTTTGATAATGTTTCTAGCTTGAAATAGACACCTTTGGGGCTATTTCTACCACAGACATTTGTAAGCAATCTGAATCAAACTTTATTTTATTTTTATCTGAAGCGGGTCTGTAAACAACTGCTAAGGAAGCAATGGGTTTGAGAAATGATTTCAAAGTAATAGTGGTTTACACCTGTCTAGAAGCCCTTGAGTCACGGCTTTCTGGCTTTTTTCATTTCATTATTTTGTTACAAAATACTACCATCATCCCAAAGGCCCAGACAGAGATATGGTCTCAAGAATCTTTGTTAGGACTGAGGAAGATTTACTGTATATAGCAGTCAGTTGCCCTGTCCAAGAGTCCCTAAAGAGTCACTGAATGCTGCATTTAGTTTTTATTTCTGTGTATGTATGCACCTTTCTCTGCATATGCTGCATGTTTGTTGATTCCCACAGTGGTCAGAATGGAGCATAAGATCTCCTGGAGCTGCAGTCATAGGAGGTTGTGATCCATCTAATATAGGTGATGGAAACTGAGCTCCAGTCCTCTGAAAGAGCAGCAGGTGTTCTTAACCACTGAGAAAACTTTTCCATATCCTGTGCTGCACTCACTTTGGGACAAAGAATAACCTGAAGCATCATTAATAATTATTGAAGCAAGTGATATTTACTCTGAAGTAAAAGTTTTCTATCAAAATGATCTTGGTTTTCCTCATGCTGAATCATTTGCTATTATACAGGTAAAATTTAATTTAATTTAATATGGAGTTCTTTCCATAACTCCACTCATCTTTGTAAGGCTTTGGCACCAACTATAACTCAGCTTAAATGCTGAAACCACTCCCCCAAACCCACAAATATATTAAAATTGAAATGAAACCATGAATCAACATAAGGGACCTTATTCAGATTCAGAACACAGAATAAAACACAATTATCCCCATCATTAAAGTTCTATTGACATGCCCAAAATGAGTTCATCTGTAAGGTTTTTAGGTGCACTGTGATAATGTACAAACATTCATTGCTAATGTGTTGCAGAATTAACTTCTTTACTCATATTAGAAGATGGAAGGCCCAAGCCTAGGCAAACAAATTCCTCTGTTCTCTGTGGTATCAGCTCTTATACAATTTATTGATAACATTTGTTCAAGAAAATGTTATCTTGAGATGTAAGATACTTGAAGACATGTTTTGTTCAATTTCAATGAATATTTTTCAATTGTAGTAGATGGATGATTTTTTCCCACCATGAAAAAAGGAGGAAATGGGTAGTTGGTATATTTCCTTTTTTATATAATATATCTTTATTTGACTAATAGACCATTTAGATGGAATAGGGCTTAGAGCAACTTTCAATTGTCAATTAAGTATGATACTTAGTACTGATAATCAACTTGATAGGATTTAAGACCATATTGGAAATAAACTTCTGAGTATATATTAAAGGGGTTTTATCCATTGGATTAATTAAGTTTGGAAGACTTTTTTGGAAGACTTACCCTACATGCAATAACACCATTCCATGGACCAAGGAACAAGATTTTAAAAAACAAAGGAAAAAGACTAACCCTTGTCTTAGTTACTTTTCTTCTGCTGTAACAAGACACAGCAAGGCAACTGTGATAAATAAAGTGTTTATTTTTGAATTAAATTTTCAGAGGGGAGCATGGCAGAACTCAGGCAAGCATAACTGGAACAGTAGAGAGGTCACATACAACCATGAGGTAGAGGAGGGGTGGGCATGGCATGAGTCTTTTGAAACCTCTAAGCCCTTTGCTGGTAACACTCTTTTCATCCCAAATGTCCAAACCTCCTAATCCTAATCCTTCCCAAATAGTTACACTAACTATTAAAAAAAAATGAAACATAAGAACCTTTGGGGGCCATGCTCCGTCAAACCACCACAGCCAGTATTCATCTTTATGGATGCATGTGATTAACTTACATCCCCAAAGTGACTGAAAACAAATCATTCTGTATTCGAAGGTTTCTCATCCCAACTGATCCCACAGCCTCTTCTAAAATAACCACTCAGATTCTTAATATTAATTATATACTGCTTGGCCTATTAGCTCAGGCTTATTATTAACTAGTTCTTACAACTTAAATTAGCCCATTTTCATTAATTTATATTTTTTCACAGGCTCATGGCTTGTTATCTCACATCTTGCTTCTCTGGTGACTGCTTGTGTCTCCTTTGACACAGTTTGGCTTCTCACCTAGCTATATTCTGCCCAGTCATAGACCAAAGCCGCTCCTTTATTAATCAATGGTAATAAAATATATTCACAGCATACAGAGGGGCATCCCACATCATCTTCCATTTTCTGTCAAATTACAAATGAAGGTTTTAACTTGGACATAGTAAAACTGCATATAGCAAAATGGTTTTCAAGCAAGGATTATAGTTACAATATTTTGTCTATTTGTATTTGACAAAATTAAAGAAAATACTCTATTATCTATTTCACCTTTGTGAGTCTAAAGTTTCATATCAAATTTGTCTTTCATTATAACTAAAGAAAACCATACTTATATCTATCTATACTTTGACTCCATCAAAGATCACAGAAGAATATAATATTACCTAAGTAAACAGGAAGTGCATTGTAAGAACTTCCAAAATTCTAGAAATGACAGAGATTTATGGCTGCCTGGATAGTCAACTAAAGTTCTTCTGTAACATTGGGGCATCCATCTTCAATCTATAGGACTAGAGTGTGTCTGCCAGACTTCTCATTGAAGCAGGAAGTTTGAAAGTGTCCTACCTATATTGGCAGTTTGTCAGTCATTTTCCTCTGTGTCCTGCATAATGTCTGGCAAACTCTTCCATGAAACAGAAAACCTTAATGACTACTCCATCTTGTTTTGCAAAGCACAGCAGCCATTTTCCCTTGGGACTTCTATGTCCAGTCAATACAGTATATTTTCAAGCAGTCCAGGAAAAAGCAGATTGTTGCCCAAATGGCTAGCCTTGCCATATTGAAAGCAAACTCCATAGAGAATTTCTTTGATGCCCATTATATTCTTGAAGTAATTGGTGCTTCCAGGAACAAACATATCTCACAGATGAAAAAACATCTAAGTTATTAAGACATTTTAAATGCCTTATTCTGTAGGCCTTCAAAGTATTTGAAGATTATCTATTTGAAATATATCTCTGCATATCTAGAAAACCTAACTAGCATAAGCTTGAATATTATAGATGACTATTATTATATTTCTTAATTGTACAACAAATTTTTAAATTAGCACCATAAACATAATACCTTAAATAAGAGTAGAAATATACATATAGTATAACAAAATTGACATTAAGTTTGTATCAATAAGACAAAAATCCATACCAATATAAAGAATTTTGAGATTAACATTTTATTTGTTTAAGGATTAAGATTCAATAATATACCCTTTTTCTTCATTCCTATATCATATCCCCTTTTCTTCTTTTTAATAAAGAGATTGACTATGACCATTAGCCATTTATAACCAACCCTATTTTAATGGGAAAAAAACCATTTGTAACAATATTTTGGGAATTTGGTCATAGTTTTCTAAACTTCTTGCTGAATGGGGGTGCTGGTAATCTTATTGGGATTTGGAGAAAATTTAGAATTGTGGGTAAATCTTGACTGTAGTTGTCTGTGAAACTGCAGAGTCTCAGCCAGTTGCCTTGAAACTCTTCTGGATGCTGGATCAACTGGGCCATTACTGAAGAAGGAACTTAAAAAAAAACCCACACTAGCTCAGAGTTGAGAATAATCGAAGGTTATTTATTTAGGGGTAGACTCACAAATCAGAATCCTCTGCTGGAATGGAGAACAGAAACCGAATCCCACAGCCAGAAAGGAGGTCTGACGCAGGCTCTACATTGGCATAAATAGTAAAAGAGGCCATGCCCTAGTGGGTGGGAAGCTACTGGCTGTAGGATTTCCTACAGCATATCACTCCCATGGAAACCTCTTAGTGGGGGGTTGGAGTTCTTACTTGATCAAGCCATATTAGCCTGAAAGGAATTCAGAGCTTCTCATCTTCTGTGGAAACAAATGCAGAACCTCTTTACCAAATCAACATATTATTAGACTCAAATTTGAAGTTAAGATACCTTTATGCTAGTTTCGCTTAGCAGCTCCTATAATCAAATGTCTCTCTGCAGTTAGGTCATTAACAGTCAAAATTCAAAGAAAACAACAGTGTACACAATCTATGCTGTCTACATATTTTCCATTTCTAGATGGCTTATTATTTTTATATTATTTTTCTGTCTCTTTGAAGACGTTTTTATTTTATAAAATTATATTTTTATAACTTCCTATGCTATTTTCCTCTATCTCCTAAACCTATGTACATTTTTTAAACATACTGGGACCTATTTAGTTGTTGACTTTGTCTGAATCTACCTTTATTGTGTAGCTGTGATATTTTTTGATCACTGTTTTAAACCGGTATGCAGGTAAGGCTAGAACCAGAGCAACCACTTTGGCCATTGGTTCTGCCCTAGTCGGCTTTACAACATGGTAGAGGTAGCAACAAGCATCACACTTAGCCTCACCTCCTAATTCTGACATCAGGTAGCATGAAACTAGCCCACAAACTTTGTTTTTCTGTATGAGCAAAAGCTAAGTCCACCACATAGTGTACAACTGATTAGAGACCTGTGTGAGACTGCAGAAACCCACCACTCCACTTAGTTCATGGTAGCTGATGGCTAGCTCCATCTCAGAGGCAGCTGTTGGGAGACATGTCTCTGCACCATGGCTGGCATGAGAAGCTAGGAAGCCCAGTGCAGCTCTATTTCTTTGTATTTAGAGCTCCTTTACAGCTTTT
>PVIU01028250.1:0-19247 GCA_004026605.1 Ondatra zibethicus | reverse complement strand
ACACACACACACACACACACACACAGATAGAGGAGTTTACAAGCTATCTCTTAGTATAACATTTAAATTAAACATATAAATTATATTCTTGACATAAATCCATAAAATAAAGTCTGTGATTCTCGGCTTGTATCCCTTAGCTTTCCATGTTTAACACGGCTATATATTATAGTAGTAGTAGTAGCCAAAAATTCTGAACTAGTGAGCTTGACTTCTTCTCTGAGGGGTCCGGCAGCTCCCCTCAATGAAAAGAGCAAGTCTGTATGTAGAACAAGCACTTCCAGAGAGTATAGAGATAAAAAAAGGAATGTTTTCAGGGAGTTTCAATATCTTCTGCTTAATAGTTGTTCATAGTTGAATATTTTCTAGAAGTTTAACTCTTTTATATTTATTTACAGGTAGAATTTAACATAAACAACCTTGATTTTTGAGACTCACCCACATACATTATTGTAACTATAGTATTCCATAGTCATTATTATGAATTAGACATATGAGTTAGATTTAAGATACTAATTTATTATGGCAAAACTCAATTTCTTAATAGAAGTGATTTTCTATCTTCATATTACCATACACTTTATTTTTTGAAAATGAAATATTTGATATGTTTATATGTAGATAATATAAATATTATAATTACTCAGGGAGAGTGTCTCCAAGTTAGATTTTGTACTGTATAATTTTCAACAAATAAATTCATTACCCATCCCATATATAATTACAAAAGTCGTCCTTTGAGTTATAATGTAGCCCTTTGCCATATTATTACATTCAAAGAATCATTTTGAAACACTCCATAAAACTGTCATGTGTTTATGAAGACCAACTTGTGTCTTCACATATATAGCATTTCCACCCCATCATCATATATTTCAGCAGAATTTTTCAACTCGACTTCGTATATGAGGCTGACTTCCCATTGAGGTTGGTACACTCCTTGTTTGAGCTGGCTTTAGTGAATCAGTAAGCTCATACTTCAGCTGCTCAAGCGGCCGCCAACCAGGCAGCCACAACAAACACAATCCTGGCAGCCCTAATGTGTCTCTGCCTATAATTCAGATGCTTTTTGCAAAGAGTTTACATGTAGACCACGTCGCTCTTAGAAAGCTCAGTGTGAGGATTTTAGACAGAAAGCTTATTAACCGCACAGTACTGCAAATTAAATCATTATAAGTAGTCGCTCAAACTAGTGCAAGAGCACAGAACGTGGCAATGCATTATAACGTAAAAAAGTCTCTAACATTTCCTAGAAAAACAATATGCTATAGTAAATGATAATATTCTGTCAATAGGCACTAAACATTCATTCGATCAAATATTGTACCATTTACATACAAGAAAAAATGATTTTCTTTCTAATTTAAATTACAGAGGGCAAACTATGGGGCGCATATGGGACAGCTGGATGCTTTCATTGTCACTTGCTTTAACCACATTTGACAGACAGTATAACTTAGAACCATTAGAGATAACACACCTACTCAAGAGCTCCCACTGTTTATCTCATCAAACACTCTCAGTAGCTTTTGGTTGTTTGCTTTGAGATGCATAACTGTTCTTTCTCAGTTGGCCTCTAATTCACTCTGTAGCTGAGGATGACTACGAATTCCTAATCTGCTGCCTCTACCACCCAAGAACTGGGATCAGTGGTGTGAAGCACCAAACACACTTTGCTCATCGCTGGGAGATCAAACGTTTAGCCTTGTGTATGGTGTACAAAGAGGCTACCAGCTGAGGTCATTCTGTGCAATGGTGGAACAATAAATAGAACTTGGTAATTTCACAGAAAAGTTCATATCACACTAGAACACGTAAATGTTGACAACTGAAAAATGCAATGCTCAAAGCAATATGCTGTAGAATATTTTTAAACATAAAATTGGAAATGTAGAGTACAAACAGGATAATGAGTCAAAGAAGACTAAGCCAAACTGTTTTCTAAATGGAAATAGAATAATATATAACTAGAAATGGCAATACTTATAGAATCAAGAACGCTGCATAAAAATTTCTTGAAAGATTACATTGAAAATAAAATGCCCCTTCAACATTATGTAAAACTTCTAATTACATGAATATTACAAGAACATATCAGAAAAGAGACACATAAATTATTTGATCTCTTTTAGGATACATAATTTTTAAAATAAAAAAGATCCTGGTCTTATAGTTTATCATATATTTTTCAAGGAAAGCTGAGTAAATATTGGATCTTAAGAGGGTACTGCAGATTCTAGCTTCCATTTGAAGATACTAACGTAAGTAGCAGATCTAAAAGACAATTATCTTGTGAGATTAATAAGTGTTCAGTAACTTCAAGGTATATGAGGCTTTTTATAAGAGCACTATGAAAATGTAACAGAATCATATATTATTTAATATAAATAATTTAATATTCAGAGATCTTAAATTTTGGATCCAATAAGCAGTCATCATTTTAAATGTATAAAATTCAAAACTGATACAAAACATAAAAATTAAATGTTCAAATGACACATACAGCTACCAACATGCAAGCTGGTTTCTTGTCTTCAGGTAGCTGTCACAAGCCCATAGCTTTTATTCAGGAATGCTTTTCCTCATGATTTTATCTTCACAGTCAGTGTGCCACATGGTAAAAAATGATGCTTCCAAGCACACTGCCTCTGACTCTTAGTTTCACCCTCCCACGAAGGCTAACAATCTAAAACATCAACTTTCTCAATTTTGCATTTGGCTCAGAATGGGACCAGGTGATATTATGCTTCTGGATTTAGGATGCTGTTTGACTTAGAAGAGAATAAAATAAACAATAATATTGTTTCAAATGTGGCTACATTTTCAGACTACCAGACATACCACACTTCATTTAAAATAACAGTCTGAAGAATGATGCCTGTTGCTTGAATTCTCAACGTCTTACTCCATTTCAAATAATTCTGTTACTGCAGATATGAAAATATTAATAAGGACTGAGAACTGTTACACAAGAGTAGTATTTAATTCATTGGCATAAAAACACTGTGAGGGTTCTCATGCATAAAGAGATGAGTTTAAGCCTGTGTATTCCTACCACATCCTTTCATTTGCAACACGATGCTCTATCTGTCCATATTTCACCATGAGAATATACAGATGCAGCCAGCATACACTGGGGCCATCTCGAATATCTTGGAGTATCTTGCTCAATATGCTCTGCAGTGCTTTGCATTTTTTTAAAAAAAACTGTATGCTTAATATCCTTCTCTAATATGCTCAGTTTTGAAATATTTCAGTGGAAAGCAAGATTTAAAGGTCACTGCTTACTCTTACTAAGATAAGCTGTTTCCTACTTAGTAATAATATACCAATATGCAGGGATTTGGCATGCACATATTCTTAAAAATCTAAGTGATCACAAAGAATAGAAGGTTTTCCAGAACACTTGACTATATAAGGTTGAAGGTGCTTGCATTAGGCAGACAAGACAATTGTTGTTGCCTTTTTAAAAAGATGCCTATGAGAAAGGAGGTAACTTCTTATTTCATTGTCTGACACCCACACATGCTGTTCTCCAAATCTCATCACCAACATATATGACTATCTGAATTATACCCACAGGTATAATTTAAATACATAGTGATGCATAGAATTATTTCACTAAGAAAACTCTTTTTTGAAGATAAAAATACCACTTTAAATACAGCAGTTCAAAGCCCAGTACATAATTAAATACATATGATGGGTTTTGCTGAGTGCTTAATGCATATAAAATTTCCTTTGACAATTCAAATTTAAACTCACTTTAGTTCTTATAAATCTTGCAAGAGTATAATTGACGTAACATTTTCTCCCTAAACAGCTAATATATTACTTTCATTTCTATCTGGATTTTCATATAAATGAGAATAAGAGATGGAATAAAATGCTACCCAGTAAAAAATCAACAGAAGCAGGTATGAAAAGCCAGATGCATTTTTTTTCCTTTTCTGTGTAGTCTTTTGTGTAACTTTTTACTGGTTTTGAATATGATTCATTAAAGCCAACATAGCAAATAGGGTAAAATTAATTTGAGATCTGAAAATATTCAGATAGGAATCAGCAAAGAGAATGCTCCAGGCAAAAATTAGCAATTTTTTTCCTCTGGAGATTATGAAACCAATTTTCTACATGCCAAAGATATAAGGAAATGAAAGTCCAGAATGATCTAGATAAAGGAACATTTTTCTATAACTTTCTGTATAAGCCATTCGTATCACAGTTCTATTTTCTTTGCTCTTAACTTATGACTTGTCTAAAAAACTGGAGTCAACCACTAAAGTGATACCAGAAAACCTCTTCTCTGGTTCTTCCATCACTCCATAAACTTGGATTATCTCCCACTAGTCTCTTTATGACTCACTTTCCTCTAAAATCAGAACATAAAACTACATTACCCACAAGATGTCAGGAATTCTAAGCCTCTGCTCCTGGCTTCAATGCAAGGCACACAGAAAAGCTGAGTGTCTCATCTTACATCTATAATCCTTTTGAAGCCTCAGAAACTATGTGTACTTACATATGAAGTGATACAATAGCAGGTCTGCTAGGTTTACCCCATAATTCTTACTAGAATCCATGTTACAGAACTACGTAAGCTTTAATTTAGACTCTTGCTTGATGCTGACATAAACCACTTCCTTTCTTGAGCTTACTTTGGCTAAACTGATTTCTTGACTAGAGCCCTGTATCTCAGCTGCAATGTTCTTCTTTAATGAATCCATCTACCGAATTCCACTTTGTGATCCGTTCTCAACTATCCAGTTTGTGTCTCTTCTCTAGATTAAATATATCGGGGTTATGTCACTTAGGCTCAGACTATAAGTTGCATGTCTTGTATGTATGCACATATGTATGTATATTTCTATGTATGGTCTTTGTGATGTTGTTCTTAGAACACACATTCAATAGTCAGAGCCATAATAGTCAAATTTCCTTCCCTTTCCCCGTTTTCATCCTCCCTTCTTTCTTTCTTCAGTTAAGCATGCCAAGGCAAGAGTAATCATCTAATAAAATTATAAATATACCACTTCTGATGTTCAGCTGATGAACACTTTCCATGACACCATTGGCTAAATATTAAATTATTATACTGGCATAACTGGGCAAAATATACAGAATCCATTAAAGTCAGTACTTTGCCAAGGTGGAAACTTGGTATATTGTTTGAAAGAAATTATTATATTTACTGCAATTTTGCTGTCACCTACAAAAATTTTTAATTACTGGGAATTATTTAAACAAACAACTTGATGTGAAATCATGCAGGCTGTGAACTGACTCCACTCTGTCATTTCAAAACCAGTCCCCAAATACTTCTTACAATGATTTACTTTGTTTTGTGCAGTATGTCCCACCTCTGAGTGCTTGTAAACCAGGTACAAAAGCTCTTATATTTCATGATGTTTAGGAAAATGAAAAGTTTTGTGTATACACCTAGCTAACAATCGGTGCTTGGTATGTGAATAGTCTGATTACTGTGTATAATTTGAAATATTGATTGAAAATTTTGTGCTAAAAATACATTTCTCAAAACAGCCTATGATTTTGAATGATTTTTTTTCCAGTGGTCAACCATGGAAACTAAACATAACAGGAAACCTTGTCTGCGTAGGTATAGAGTACAGGAGGGGGTCAATATGTGCTGGGATATCAATCACACCCCCTTTACAATTGACTTTTACCTGGATGGAGAAACAACAACAATGAACAAAGATCTCCATTTCAGAATTATGAGAAGGACTTTGTGTTACCCCCCCAAAAAAGTTTCATCAAGATAACCCATGATCTGAAACTTAGTTCATAAAAACAACATCCCTGTGTATAAATAATCTTATTTTAAAGCAAGTAAATATCCTTACCCAATAATGTAATTGTGACTTACTCCTTCAACATGCTGACTCTTCCTTAACTACTTTACTTCAAAAGTATCTTTGATTCCATAATTTAGACATAAGCAGTTCCTTAATCTATTGAACATCTGAAAAAGCAAAAATATACAGAAAAGTATACAAAGGTAATTCTGCAATTAACTAAACCAGTCGTTTTTAACTTACTTTGTTTTATTTACTTGATAGATAACAAATCAATATAATATTTTACTAGGGAAATTGCATATTAAAAATGATAATGTTTTATGAAAAGTATTTGCTGTATGTATATGGTAAGTATATATGTAGAATATATTTACAAATGTGTGGTTATGTTCTAATGTAATATTGGAGAAAAGAAGTTATCCATATATATATTTAATGATATAAATATATTATGATGTCAGAGTCTGAGGAATGATAAGTTAAGCAGGCATTCTCTTCTTGCCATTGTGTAGTGATAAGACTTTGGAAAATCTCCACCCCACTGTCTATATATACACATACACATTTTGTCCATTTGAATAGAAAAGCTTACATAAATACCTACATACAGAGATAGAAAAAAATCGCTGGACTGAAAAAGAGATTAATTAATATTCTCACAGTGTATATAAACTTTTATTAGAAGCACGCTTGTGGGGATTGTTTTGTTTATTTCTACTCCTGAGGAAACAATAAACTCAGTAGCAAATTTTATGATTCAAAGAAAATAAGTAGCACAGAATCTACAAACCTGAGTCGTTCTTTTTCTCATACAGACAAGTATCTGAGCTTTAAATGTTTAAGACAAATAAATGTCCTTACTAAGAATAAAGTAACAATGACCTACACTTTATGATGACTCTCAGTTGACCACTTATGTATAAATTAACTCGAGTATGTTTCCAGTTATGTTGCACCCCATGACAGGAAATCATTTTTTTGTATACTAATTTATGCCTGGGCAACAGATTTGATTACTCCTAAAGCATCACCTGTGTTTTCCGGCCAAAATTATTTAATTTTTAAATTCTAGGTATAGTTTTAATTCAATTTTATGAGGCTATAATTCCCACAGGTTGATTATATGCCACAAACAGAAATTCTAAATTTGCTATGTTTTAATTGAGAGTGTGTACTTTTCCTAAGTATTTTAGTCAAGGTGAAAGAAAATTCTCCTCTAGATGCTTTCTATAGCTCTCAATTGCTTCCTCCCCCTACCTTGTTTCCAGAGTCAGTGACCCAACCTAGTATTTTCATGTAAGCTTGCTCACATCTTTTATTTTGGAAAGGTGACTTAAAACTTGAGAAAGAGACATTCTTGTGTATCTAAGCTGAAACTTCTCCAGGGACCACAAAAAATTCCTGCTAATTTTCCAATCACTTTACAGCAGAAGAATAGTTTTATATATTATAAATCACTGGCAATACTTGAGGAACTAATGTGGGGAATATTAACAATTATCAACTGCTTTCATTGCACAATCAAGATATAGACTATTAGAAAAAAATACCCTACTGCAGTGGTTCTCAAACTGTGGGTCATGGTCCTTTGAGGGTCAAATGACCTTCTCACAGGGGTCACATATAAGATATTTACATATCAAATATTTACATTGTCGTTCATAACAGCAACAAAATTGCAATTACAAAATAGCAATGAAATAATTTTATGGTTGGGGTCACCACAACATAATGAATTGTATTAAAGGTTTGCAGCATTAGGAGGTTTTAAAACCACTGTCCTATAGATTATTTCTGCACTTATTAAGAGTCTAATAATCCTCAGGGTGATTTTATTCCCCATATACTAGCTTTTATGTTATCTATTTACATAGGTAAAAATGTACCACGACCGTTTCAGCCCTGTAATGGTAAAATGTCCTAACACTCTTAATGTTTGTGTAGAACCATATTTAAGAAGTCAAGCAGCAGTATGATGATACACAGTCAAGGATGAAATAACCGTCTGTAAAACTATCAGAAAAAAAGTTACTAATGTAATAATTAGATGTGTAAACCAGGCTACAAACTCACAAAAAGAATTTCTGAATACTGTACTAAATGTGCAGGATCTCTTAAGTATTTTGTATCTGTTTGTTTGTTGTTTACAAAGAACGTAATCTCCCTCTTGGGTTTCTCCATTAATTATTTCATTCCCAGAGCTTAAGACGCTAGTGTGGGCCCCTCTGCAGGGACCTGGTTCTTTCCCCTACAGATGTAGTGGTTGAAACTCAGATAAATACTACAATAGTTTTTGTCACACAAGTGCATGTGTTGGAAACAGCCTACAGCATGACAGTATAAAAACATGATACCCTTAGAAGGTGAGGAGGCCATGAGGGCTCTGGCCTTGTGGCCTAATGACCAATGATGACCTTCTTGTCCAGTCTCCGGACAAGACTGTCTTCATTGTCTCATTCTGGAAAGACATTAGCAGGACTCTGCCTCAGCCAGTCTCAGCTTTCCCAGCCTTCAGAATTGTGAACTAAGGCATTTCTCTTCATTATTATAACAAGCTTCCAAGCACCAGGAGACTAAGACAATATCTATGCAAAAATCATTTGTAAATGAATGATTGATAATGTTTCGTCACAGAAAAGAAAGCCATACAAAAGCCTTCACATAAGTTATTTTGCAAGATAAAACAATTATAGTTGCATGCTAAGAAGGTAGCACTTTAAAGGAGCTGCAGAGAGCAGCTCTGTGGCAGTGAATGGACCCTTAGTACCAGGAGAAATGTTATATAGCCCCATGGCAGGTGGAGCCATTGAGCACTTTCCACCCCACTAAGTCACTTGCTCTTAATCATACTCGTGTTTCAGACTTCTGGGTGAAAGTGGAGGTGGCACACAGGGACTCACTAGACCAAAGAAATATAATTTATACTAGGTCTAAAATCCACCATGGGACTAATTTCTATGAACACAATTAATTGCCTAAAACAAAAAGAAAGAAAATAGCACCAAGGTTATTTAAAGCCACAGTTGCCACCATAACAAATCCTGTATTACTGTACAAGTCTATAATTCAGGTTGCTGTGTGACAATTCAGGTCAAGGTCTTTTGTCTCTGAAAATATAAACCCAGGTACTGTATCTATTTATTTTTTATCTTATAGCTGACACATTCGTAAAAAAAAATTACCAGTTTGATCATCAATATTTAGACCCAAGGATCTGTCTGTTCATGTAACAGAGAAACTGTATGATAAATTGGTATTTGATACTAACTCCCAAATAACGCATCGCTGAAGCAAACAGTTTGGTCAAATGGATCACAAGGCTCAACCTGAGTGTTTTTAAAGATTAAAAAGGAAATGTGCTTTGGCTGCAGGCAGTGTTTTAGAGGAGCAGCCTTCAGTTGAACCGTATGCTTTTCCTATGTGTTTATTATCAGTTATCTATGGACGAAGGGCAGAATTTTTGCTAAAGCTCTCCCCAGTTCCATTTGCCTCTAACAGATGCTGTGAAACTTCTCCCAGTCCCACGGCTGGATTTGTGTGCCTTGCTGATTTTCTTCTGTTTATCAGAAATGCTTTCTGTTATCTCAGTAGGACCTGTCTATGATTATGTTGGATAAACCTAAACAATTCTTACCAACAAAATACACATCTCACCTGAAAATCCGTTGTGAAGATTTTTCAGTCTTTACGGCAGGCAATGCATGTTACTTAGCCTTTCATTGATTTGTTTTAACATGTTCTTATGTAATATCTGGGTGAAAGACAGTCCTACAAACACTCATTTTAAAGCAAAGCTAAGTGGATTGGCTCAGCAGACACCAGGACACAGGGAATGTTTCTACTATAGAGATTATTGAAGATACGTATGGAAATTCCAGTCACATTTCTGTGGACTTGCTTTGTTTTGGTGACTTTTTTTGAGGAAATGTGGAACTATCCCTCTTTTCTTCCTCTTTAGTAATGTTAATTTACAAATTTCTTTCCACATGCATTAATTCAAGCACTGCTTGGAACATTAATAGACAAGACACTGTTTTGAGAATGTGGCAATTGGAGAGATACCCCAAATATGTAGATAAAAATAAACCTGCAATGCATGCCTTATAAAAGCATGGCCACAGTGAATGGAGTATAATGACGGAAGAGGGAATGTCATCAGAAGATTACAGTTATCAGCTGAACTGGTTAGCTTACTTGAATGACCTAACAGAAGTATAGTAGTTGCTTTATTATCTTGGGATAGCTTATTTTGTTTATAATAGGCTGTGTCACATATGATCTTACTTAGTTTGTTTTGGCTTTTAATGTTGTCTTTTAAAAAATCTCAGAAGTCTAACTTTTCTATGTTCTCAGAGGCACTGGGTAGGCTATAGGAGGTAATAGAAATGGCATACTATATAGCAGTAATGTTTATAGTGATGCCTTTAAAAATGCCATTTGAATTTTAAGTTAAAAGATTTTTCTCCCAACTAATCTATTTATGGTATATAATATTATATAACATATATGGAGAGATTTTACTCTGATTTGCAGCATATTTTCTATAACTTCCAAATAAAACTATGGAATACAAATATAGTACTTCCGTTGCTCAAGAAATTCAAAGTTCTTTTCTACCTAACCATATCAAAAATGGGCTTAGAGGGTATGTGTTTAATGGATTATCAGAACCAGAAAGAAGTCTATAAGTCATTTTCTACAGCAGATTGTAATGTGTATCTTATTTAGCAAGAATGTTGCAAAAATATATTTTGCTTTTTGACTATCACTCAGGGTAAGAGGAAAGCAAGCTGTGCTGTCATTGAGTCTCCCTAAAATGGTTATAAATGCATGTAATGGAAATGAGTCTTCCTGCTAGTTTTTATTTGTCACAAAGCATTTATTGTAGGAGATTCAAAATAATTCCTTGTGGTTTATAACAAAGACCATCCTATTCTGGTGGAAAATCAGGTAATATCTGTGGGAAATAAAAATGCAGCATCCAAGGGCCTGTCACTGGAAAGCTGATTTCCTACTGCACATTATTCTTCAGTGGAAAGATGCAGAAGCAAGCACTAGAGAAATGGGCCAGCCTGCTTAATAGATCACACACACACACAAACACACACACACACACACACACACACACACACACACACACATGCACACACACACTAGAAAGGATGTAATATCTTTCCCAGAAATATTGGCCAATAGAATTAGAATGAATAGAATAGTCTCTGGCAAAATATGGACACACAGGTTTCCCCTGCATTTTTATTCAGTCACCAGAAGAGAAAAAGTCACCATTAATTGAGATTCTGCTGGAAAACTCCCCAGCACAGATGGTCAGACACTTCAGACGCTTAGGAGAAGGCCAATGGAAGTGAGGTCTCAGCTTTCTCCCTAGGTTTTTACTCAACCAATTTATAAAACAAACTTTGAATAATTAGAGGCATTTAAACTGCATCTCAGTTGTCTGAATAAACTGGTATTCCTGGAAATGTATGCAGGTATGTGTGGAAAAATCTGATTCTGGGATAATGTGTATGATTTACTAGTGAGAAGACTTTTAGCCTGGTCATATTAATAAAGCATCATATAGTCTCTATGCAGGTAAAAATCATTGAACTTTTCAATGGTGATACTAGTGCAATAAAAGTTCTCAGAGAAATGCAACCAGTTTCCTCTGAAGAAGAGAGATATTATCCACCTTAGAGCTTGTGTCTGAAACTTAAGTTGCTTATTTCTTCCTTTTCCCAATGTTTATTCTTGCTAGACCATGCAAATTTCAGCTAGTATTTCAGTCTTCTAACTAACAAAGACTAAGATTGGGGGACTTGCTTTCATGTTTGTGTGGACTTGAATAATGTCATTAATTACATACAATATATATAATGTTTCCAACTATATATAAAAAATACTAGAGGAACCTTGTTCAGCATCCACACTGTACCAGTTACTTTTGAGAATCTGCAATTAGGCAGCTTCTCCAAATGTAGAGTGTGCAGAAAACTTGAACACCCCACTAGGAAAAGAAAAATAACTTCATCAGGTGATAGAATACTGCAACAAACACCAAAATGGAAATCACAGTACTTCAGATAGAGCCTGATTACAATTTCACAATTCAATGATTATAAATAACTTCTAGTTTTTCATTTGCTTCAATCATGTGAGCATTTAGCTCCAGTCTTTAATTATATATGTCTTGAATCTAGCATTATGTGCTTCTAAGCCCTGAAATGCTAGAGTTAAATTGAAGTTTTATTTATAAATAGGTAAGTAGAATGAGAATTCAATATTATATTCAATTACATAACATAGTTGGAGGGGTAAGGTTTATTCACAGCACTGAGAGAATAAATGGAAGCTAACTGTAATACAAAGGTCTGTTTGCATCAAGTTCATTTTTACTTGATCCTTTTCATTTTAGTAAGACATAACAGCATGCAACAGAGACCTCAAACCAGTAATTGACCATAAATTTTGCTATATCATTATGAAATCAGATGCCAATCAACCAACATAAATAAATTTTCCATATTTGTCAATTTCCATTGTCTTGGTCACACAGGGGACAAAGTTTCTCAATAAATCAAGACATATTTTAATGTTTAATTTGTTTGAAAAGTAAAATAGTCTTATCAAAATCCATGACTGTAGATAAAAATCATGCAGAGATTTTTTATATCTTCACTGAAGACACATATGACCTCTAAACTGTGTGTCTAAGTCTGTTTTTGATCACGTGCTTGCTGTTCCCTGTCTGCTTCCATGAAGTGTTGGATGCTTTGACCGTCGGTGTTGTCACCTTGTTAGTATTTCACACAACTGGCCAATTGTCATCAGTAGGTAAAGATATTGTCTTTCAACAAGAGCTAAAAACATGTCCCCTAAGATGTTCTAAAAATAGAAGTCTAAAAAAATGAACTTAGCTAAGTTTGTATATTGAAAATGACAAATTACTATCTATGTCATGGCAAAGAATGATTATGCTGACATAAATGGTAATAAAGTTACCCATCAACTTCATTTCATTGTACAATAGTATGGCATTTAACTTTTGTAGTCTTCGTCATAAGCTTATACAAGACATTAGATAAAAAGGGGGGTAACATTTTTTCTTTTGAATTTTGAAAAGATTCCATGAAGTTTTCTTGATCAGGCAAGCATAAATTTAGAACAAAAATTTCAAAAATAAATATACACAGTAAATTATGCACATTAAAAATAATTATACACAGTATTTTTCTCATCAATTTGTAAACTACAAAGATTAATAAGCACTATTTTGCATAAAAACTGGTACTGAATATTAAAGGAAGAAAACATTTTGGCATCCTTAAACTATTCCATTCCCACTTTATTCAGACAAGGTTCACTACGTACAGAGTACTGTAATTACAGCAAATATTCATTCTGTGTGAGTCATTTTTCCAGTATCTAATAACATTTATATTTAAGGTATCTTACAAGGCATTGGTAGAAAATACTAAATTCTTTTCATTTTAACATAGTCTGAGAGGTTATTAGAAGCATTTAATTCTTGCACGCATAAAAGACTAACTCTTCTTAGGCCTACATGGCATAAGTGTAATGACCTGAATAAACTATAAATGGAAAGTCAGTTTTCAGAGCCTGCTGACTTGGCATTCAGCCACTAAAATTAAAGGAGAGGAAGGGGTGATGACTTGTGGTGTGCATATGTACATGACATCTGAGTCAGGTGTTTCTTAATCATATCTTCAGGGGTAATTATTAGGTCAAATTGCATTTGACGAGCAGCTCTGAACTCTCAGTAAGTTATCTGGGGTCTGCAAGAGAAAATGGCTTCCTTTACTCCACAGAAATGAATGAAAGCTAAGCTGCTGAACTCGTTATCATAGCCATTTTGGGGCAGTTCCTTATTGTAAGACTCTGATAGTTAGCTGATGGTTCTCTGAATATAATGTTACTTCTCCATTAGCTGAAATTACTATTCAAGGGGCATCATTAAGCAGAATTATGGCGAAAAATGAAAATGGTTGCAGAGAGCTTTTCTAAAATGGTTTTATAGTTTCTCAAGTGAAAAATCATATCTATGTATGTCACTATTCTAATTTTAGCCTTAATGTTTCTAAACTGGAGCTTGAACAATATGGAAACATAATTATGATTTAAGGCATTTTAGACATAATACCTATCAAAAGAAAGATTAATTCACAGTCTTGCTTGAATTCCCAAGCAAGTAATGCCAAAGAAAAGTTAAAAAAAATAAGAAAAAAATCTTGGCCTTGTATATTTTGGTAAAGTAGCCAAAAATCTTTAAACTGTTAAAGTAGCAAGGTGGCCTTTAAAAGGCATTCATGTTCTTACTGTTTTTATTACAAATTCTTCATTATATATTTTAAACCATAACATTCCTACACTTTATAATATAAAGTCATGTTAAACATATAGCTCAATAATACCTCTTGCTATAACTTTGCCTTTGCCAGCAGCATCATCTCACTGGCATGTGGACATTTCAGTGTGAGAGCGGATTAATGACCAGGAACTCACTTATCTAAAATAAACAAGCAGTGTTCCTAACTTTTTTTTTACTTACTTAGAGTTACAAGATAACATGTCTGGAATAGTTCAAAAGTGTAGTGTGAAGAGACCATATTCGGAGGTAAAGGCATAAATGATAACTGTACCATTTTGGAGTATTAAATAGTATATACTCTTCAATACTGTCAAACCATATATTAGTGCAAAATCTGCATTATCTTATTATTTAAAACATTTAAGGTTTTGGAAGATTTCATTGTACTTACTAGGTAGGTGGAAAGAATTAAGAGTAGTTATTTTTAAATGCTATTTTTAAATGCTCTCAGTAAGTTGATTCCCTTGAAAAGATGACAGGCATTAATATAAAAATTATCAAAGAGAAGATACACCCTTTTTCATACTTGAAAATCAAATATTCATTTTAAAGGAGTCAGCAATAATTTTTCAAGTCAAATCACTCACAGAATTTTCTTTCCATAATTTTGGTAATTATCACTGGTACCACTGACACATTTTTTTACTAGCTATAGTTTAAGTTATAAAACCAATTAAATCATGTTTCTAGCCTTCAAGAATTCAAGATTCCAAAGAAGGCAGGCAAGCATAGAATGCCAAGTCAATCTGTGGAGTGCATGAGACACAAAGAAAATTAAAGGGAAGAACTGAACCAGCAGTGGTGCCTTACAAACCTGAGTTCATCAAAGTTACTCTGTGCTAGGTATACTGCTTATAGTTTGATGATAGAAGGGCTACCAGGAACTCACAAATTCCTTTGCTCCTTCCAAGACCAGTAGGTTTCTCGGTTATATTTCTCTAAATGACTCAGAAAAAGGCAGTGTCCTCAACCAATGCCCTATCCAAGCATGTGAAAAGTAACCCCCATATGGGAATGTACAGGCCCCAAAGATATATTTAAATGGCACCCTAGCTCTTTCAATATAAAATAGGGTAGTTGGGAATAGTTTCAAGTCAATCTGGTACATGACTCCTGTCTTTTTTAGTTCCTTGAAGAGGCAGTTAGGAATTTTAATTGTATCTCTCTCCTTTCTAACTGGTAAAGTAGAGCAATGAATAAATGCATATGAAGTGCTAAGAAGCATTTCTCTGCCACAGGATCATCTGGTCTTCCCTTAACAAGCTAATGGGCACTTACTGTGTATTAATAACAATCAACTTTTTCCAATGGTCAAAATTCTAGGATTGAATTACCAGAATTTTTTGAGTAAAAATAAGATAAAATGTTCTTATTCAATTAACCTGTATGGCAGAAAGGGGACAATTAAGATAGACTCTGAACTCATCAGCATTTTTGACTCCTTCACAGTGGTTTCCAACTTTCCTAACGGGTGCAGTTAAGGGAATCCGAGTATTTTCATTAACATAGGTATTCCCATTCTTATTTTTACACTCTGTCACTATTCTTACCTGCCAGTCTCTGACACTTTTCATTTTCATGGGTTATTTCTATTTCAACAGCCATTTCTCTCTGGATACTAGACAAATGCCCTAAAAATGATTCTGCTTATCATAGCCATACATGGACACATATTACAATCGTTTTAAGAAAAATATGCAACTATAAAGGGTTGTGATTGTATTTGAGTGTTACCTTGGGGATACTATCATCCAATCACTTGTCTGTGGTTTTAAGTGCATCTTCCCACTGACCAGCCCACAGACATCATTCTGTAATCTGTAACTAGCATGTGTGGCAGGCAGCACTGTGCATGAGAGTGAAAAATGTTCAGATATCACAGCAGGCAAAAAGATTTTGATACCCCTATGGCTAGTAGTTGATAAACTGATTTAAAAATTACTTGAGCAGGGTGACTGCCTGCCACACATTTATTTACTCCCACCATCGTGAATCGTGCCTTATAATTAATCACACACTGCACTAGCAGTGAGTGAGTCTGCTCCCCACGATGCAGGGAACAGTTATTGGCCTCTCTCTCACTGGGTGTTTCTGCAACCCTGTTGTGATTTTGTTTCCAGAAAGACTTCTGTCCCTGCTGTTTGGGGAAATGTATCTATAATGTCTTGATCCAAGAATTTTATATTCAACAGATGGTATTCTTGGCTATGTACTCAGTGCAGTTCCTCTGAGCAGAGCTGAGTGCTTAATATTGCTTGTTCTCTGCCAATCATCTCTTAGTGTACAAGTAAATCTTGATCAAATATGTATTATTCTTGTGCTTTTCACATGGACCCATTTGGCATTCTGATCTTCATGTATCCTGAACTGTAAGGGTATCAAATAAGTTAAGGTAAGATTCTGTTTTAGGACAGATACCCAACACAATATATTTATATGCCTGAATAAATATAAATGTATATACTAAAGATGACAGATAAAATACAATACTTCTACAGATACCAACGTTTTTCCAAAAAACAAAAATTTCTCTCTATTATTTTTCTGGGCACTTCACATAATATATCTTTCATCTTAAACCCTATAAACCTAAATGAAATACTATAAGTAACATTGACATGTATTAAATAATGTCTGTGTGTGTGCAATATGAGGTGATGGTTGTTCAGCAAGAAACACACAAACACGGTTTGCAAAACCAGAATTCTTAAAAGAGACCTGCAGGTAAGAAATCTTTGGAAATAATATATATCAGAATTAGACTTGTGAAGAATTTTTTTAACTTAAATAAGAGCAAATTTCCCATTTCCATTTTACACAAATCTGGCATTAAAAGAAAAATGAGAAATAAAACAAGAGAGGACCCAGTGCACAGAAAGCAGAAACTCAAATTTCCCTAGCTTATTTGCCTCATCTAACTAGCCTCCCGATGGCTGAACACAGTGTCTGCCTTTCCAAACAGAGCAAAGCTCGGAGTGAACTGGATTAACAGATTCAAAGCCTTGCTTTCCTAATGCTTCCTAGCTGTCAGAATCCTCTATTTTTCTTTTTCAACTTTGTTCATTACTTCCTGGAATTCTTTTAAGATCACCTTCCTGTTAGACACTAAATCTGTCATCTGCGGGTTAGGCATGGTCATTTATAGACAAAAGCCTGGCTTTTCTGTGTGCAGAGGAAAGATAACTAAAAAGAATGCCAATTGTGCAGGGTGTCACAGTGCATTTTTTGTTTGATCATCTTTTTTTTTTATCAGTTGCCAAGTTAAGGTTCAAGTTTAACACTTGCTAATCAATTGGGCAGTCAGGCAAGCTGATGCAAACAACATCTACTGGTGTTTTAAATTCAATAATAGAGCACAGTAGTATTTTAAATTGCTTTAAAGTAGTTTCATACCTAAGTCTTCTAGGAATTTCCTATCCTTATTAATTAATTTCCTATCCTTATCAGTGAACCTATTATATAGTTTTCCATCTTTAAATATTTATCAGCAATCTGTCCTTTTGTTTGTGGTGGGGAATCAAATGGTGACTTCCATTTTAGTTTCTGTTTAACACGTCCATAAGACAGTCATGTCAGAGAGGTCTATGGCCTTTATTACTAAACTGTACCAAAGAGGATATCATGTTTATACATATGATTCTAGGACAATATGCACTTTTGAACACAATAAATGCAGTGGATACCAAAAACGCTGACCTGGAACACATGATGATTAGTAAATTATTATTGAGTTCTGTATTTATAGTTATTTAATTTCTACTTAAAATTTTTAAGAAAGAAAATGCAAGCCAAGAAGCAGTGGCACACATCTTTAATCCCAGCTCTTGGCAGGCAAAAGCAGGTGGCTCTCTATGAGTTTGAGGTCATCCTGTTTTACAGAGTGAGTTCCAGGACAACCAAGGCTACATAGAGAAACCCTGTCTCAAAAAACAAACAAAACAAGCAAACAAAGAAAAGCTTGTAAGGCTTAGAATTTTTTTTTTTAATTATTTCCGCACCACAAAATGAACTGGAGAAAAACTTAATACAAACAAAGACTGCAGCAATGATTCTCTCTATGACTTAGATAACTAAAGGTTGTAACACTCTGACACAACTGACTTCTCTGATGAGATCAGAGGCTTGGATACTGTCCTTTCCCAGACCACCACTGAGACTCAAGCATATTGAAGACAGGTGGAGAGCTCTTAGCAATACTGCATTCTCTTCCCTTAATCCTGCTGCACCATTTGCAGCATCATGGGATATCTCCTTTGGATGTCAAGATTAAGAACGCAATCTTTAAAAATTTGGCTAAGACACAAACAAAGGTGAAGTTAGATTTTTCACTTTTTGAAAGGATAACAAAATGCTCTACACAACTAGGCAGGCCAAAGAACACAACTGTGAAAACAGTCTCATTCAATCGGTGTACAATTAAAATGAAAAGAGAATGATGTTTGAATAGTAAAATTTAAAATAATCAGTTTACTGTTCACAACTATCCTATGTAAAAGACAGTAGTTAATGAAGCACATTTCTCAATATCAATCATTTATTTTGGTTAAATCTGTTACCGAAGAACAAACAAAATCAAATTCTGTGGAGGGGGAACTCTGGATGGAATGTAAAATAAAATTAAAAGTATAGCTTTTTAAAAAAGTCTATTACTGAAAAAGTATTTCCAAAGAGTAATTGAAGGCACCTTTTCTGAACCGGAGACTACAACATGGTGTGTTACTTTAGTACTCAACATGAATTAAAACATTCAGTGTGATGCAATATCTAAGATTTGTGACAAGTTTTTTATTCATTTCTCAGCTTTCTATGATTTCATTGCCGTGAATGAATTTAGCTTCAGGTGTTTTCTTTTAAAGAAAGGATAAATACAGTGGGGACATTTTACTTTTTCTAAAGAAAAATCTTGTCTTAATTATCAATAGCTAGATATTTATGAAACAGTGTCCTTTAATACATCTTTAATAAGCTAAATGTTTCTATACCAAAAGACGCAAGCTGCCAGCCAGAACCTTGCCGGTAAGCCACAGCCACGTGGCAATACA
>PVIU01028249.1:0-19294 GCA_004026605.1 Ondatra zibethicus | reverse complement strand
TTCTATAATGGTAATCAAGATAATCATCAATGTGACTATGGTACAAGGCTAGTTCTGGCACCCTCTCCTCTGCTGCCTGAATACCTAGCTGGAGACATGCCCGTGGACACCTGGGATCCCCAGGGCCAAGTATCTTGCCAACCCTAAAATGATTCTCTTAATGTAGATATCTTATTCCCTTCTCCAATGTCCACCTTTCCTCCATCTTCACCCTCCCACTCCCCCAAGCTCTCCCCAGTCCTTCTCCCTTCTCCTTCCCCCCCTCCCCTTCCCCTGCTCCCCTACCTCCCACCTCTATCCCCGCCCCTGGCTTCCAACTTTTGCTTGATGATCCTGTTTGCTTCCAACTTCCAGGAGGTTCTGTGTATGCTTTCTTTGGGTTCACCTAGTTATTCGGCTTCTCTGGGCTTGTGAGCTAAGTGCTTAGTGACCTTTATTTTATAGCTAGGCCTGTAATTCTTGGAGTCTAAAGTACATGTACATACACACACAGTCATACATACATATAGTATGATATATGTAGTATAAGGCACAGGCTGCATTCCCAGTGGCCAGCTAGGTTAACTCCCGAAATAATTACCCAGAAACTGTATTCATTTAAACACTGCCTGGCCCATTATATCTAGCCTCTTCTTGACCAACTCTCACTCTTGATCTAACCCATTTCTATTAATCTGTGTTCACCATGAGGTCATGGCTTACTGGGAAAGATTCAGCATGTTTAACTTGGCAGCTTCATGGTGGCAGCTCTCTCTCTCCCTTCTTCCCAGCATTCTGTTCTGTGTATGTATATATACACAGACATCTATACATATATAGATTATTTTCTCTTTAATAAGTTTACACTCCTGAGGAAACTAATTATTCATACATATAAAGTTGAAACTTGATCTCTATCTCTTACCCTTTATAAATACAAAACCCATATCTACAAAAGACTAATGTATGAACCATAACCTTGAAAACTCTATAAGAAAGCATGACAGAAACACTATAAGATATATGCATATGTGGTAATTTTCTCAATAGGATATTAAAAGTTCAGGAAATAATAACTGTCTAGTAGAATTACATCAAATAAAAATATGCTAAAGAAAATAATTAGATGAATCAGACATCTTACAGAATGGAAGAAAATTCTTTGCTAACTATTTATGTAACAGATAATCCATATTTAAAATATATAAAGAACTAAAAAAGTTAAACATTAAAGAACATGTAATCCAAACAATCTAAGGGCAAATGAAATAAAAAGAAAGCTACATTTTAAATGAAAAAAAAATAGAAAGAACCAGTGAATACATATACAAAACTTTAACCATCAGGGAAATATCCCAAGGGAAAATATTTCCTCCAATTGGATTCATCCTTCATCTGAGTGCCTGAGTGATTTCCATCATATGGGTCTAAGTCTTAATCAAGGAAACTCATGTTTAACATTAAGATTGTTGTCTGTTTTTCCCATATCTTTTATTTCTGCACAGTCAATCAAATGTCCAAACTACTTACTGAGTATATTCTAGTGATCTCACTATTTGCTTAGTGTCCAAATAGTTACTTCAACTTGCTCTTGGCAGGCATAATGCTAAAAAATATAATCTGTTTGGTGAATGATCTTACAGCAGTGGTTTCTACTACATAGAGTAGAATTCACAGCAAAGCCAAAACATGTAAGTAGTTAATTTTAGTGTCTCAATCACAGGCATTAGAGAGAAGTGGCCTATGTGTTAGAGGTCTGAAGAAAGAAGTCAGAAGTCTGGTCCAGAGGATGCAGTGGAATCTTTTAGATTGAAGTTTCAAGATCATTTCAAGAAAGTAGACCATCACCAGACTTTTTTGTAAATAGAATTTCTGGTTGTTATATTGAAATTCATGTGATGAGAAATAAAAGTCGCTTAATTTCAGAGACAGAGTCATCTTAAGACTGAAACTGTGAAGAATAGTTAAGTCCACACTTAAGAAAATCTAAGGATAATTCAATGACCTAATGTGCTCTGCTTTACTCTTTTGGTAAAGGCCCTCTTTCATAAACTGAAAATAACCCAACAAAGAGTTATAAACATTGTCTTTCAAGTGTGAGATGCTCCATGAACTTGTAATTAATTCCATGCTTTGTACCCTCTGTTTCACTGTTAAAAGGCTCAGAAGTTCAATTTATAGGTTAAATGATATTAAAGAGATATGCATTATATGACATATTTTATTAAAGCAAAAGCTGTGACCTCGGTTTTAGCAACCAGATATTTTATACATTTAGACCAAAAGTTTTATTCATAATTACTTTGATAATTGCAAAGAATAAGGAAAAAATTGAGTGAATGTACTTTTTTTCAAAATTTTACATTTGGAATTTTTATTCAGAGTGAATTTTAGGGTTAAACAGATATTGCTGTGTAAAATGTAAATATAAATTATAATAATTTAATAATATTTATGTTTAATAAATATAAATATATAAAACACAAGATATAAAATTTATCTATACTGTTGGAAAAATATATAGCAGCTAAGATTAAACTTGAAATTCTATTGAGAATTTATTTCTCTAAGGAATACAGAAAGTTGTTACATATTATTTCATAAAAATTAAAAAGCAGATTTAATCTCTTGTTTCTACCTTAAAAGTTAATACCATTTGAAACAATTCTTTCAAGTATATCAAAATAAAAGCTTGTTATAGAATGTTTTTCACTGTTCCATGGACTGTTAGAAGATAAGAAGATTGGTAGTTTTAGAAGCCACATAAATGCCAGGCGGTGGTGGAACATGCCTTTAATCCCAGCACTCCAGAGGCAGACGCACACAGATCTCTGTGAGTTTGAGGCTAGCCTGGTTTACAAGAGCTAGTTTCCAGGACAGGCTCCAAAGCTACAGATAAACCCTGTCTTGAAAAACAAAAACAAACAAGCAAAAAAACACAAAAGGTAAACAAACAAACAAAAGAAGCCACATAAAGATAGTTTAAGAGACCAGTAATTTATTTAAGTATATAATGATCTATTTTATAATGAACATCTTTTTTTCTGATTTTTTTTTGCTAAGCATGACATGATGTGATAGTTTCTGTAGCAATATGTAATATTTAAAACATTATATCTTCCTTTTGTAGGTACAATTAAATGTTCCAAATCTACAAACCAGTGTGGGTAGCCTGAACCTTGAAATATAAAGTAGATCTTGAAATCTGGAGAAATGACATGAACAATATGGAGTGGGACAAAGGAAAAGAAATCACTGATCTCCCCTCCCCTTGGTCCTCCAAGCTTCTCTGCCATGATTAGGTCAATTCGGGAAAAAGACACCTAATTAACAAGCTAAAAAAAAATCAGTTATTTTCAAAAATGAGATTAGAGTATTGGCCTATGGTTGGAGAAATGGCTCAGCAGTTTAAAATTACCTACTGCTCTTGCAGAAGACCCAGTTTTAGTCACCAATACCAAGGTAGCAGTTCACAAAAACCCATAACTGCAGCTTTTGGTTATCTGATGCTTCTGTCCTCTGTGGGTACCAGCATTCATATGTACATAAAATTCTCCACTGATACACACAAGTGCATAGAATTACAGTTTTTAAAAATATATTTTAAAATAAATCTTAGCACTTTTTTCTCCTTCAAATTCCCATATGATTGAAATGATATACATAGCATTTATTGATATCAGCAGTATACCCATTTTCATCAAGAGATACTAGATAATATTCAGGTGGATTGAGATGTAGGCATTTATGTATAACAGTCCAAACATCCTTAGAGCTTTGAAGGGAAAATAGCTTTGTTTACATTTTTACCAATTTTATGTGTCTTCATTTTGTGAATGTGCCTGTAAATAACCTTCTCTCAGCTTTCCTCTAATGTGTGCTTTGTGCCACATTTTCTGTGGCACAAATAAGTATGTGAGACTAAAAACAAATGATGCTTTTGTTCAGATTAGGAGTATGGCTTATTTGTTGTCCTCTGAAAAAGAGTGACATACATATTCATGGCATCCTATAAATGTAGTACAAATTCCTCCCATAAATTCCTCCTCTAGGCTGCCTTCATCTAGGTCACACTAAGCAGAAAAAGACGTATGCTGCTTCCCATATATCTGTTGGGAGGAATAGTATATGAAGGTTGGATTAGAAAAAAATTTTAGTTGTTGGTTCTGTATATTTTATAAGGATTACATTTACTCTTTCTCTCTTAGTTCCCCAGTATGAAGCCTTGTATCAGTTCATTCTGACAGTATTGGATGAGGCACATGTTTTAACCTCTTCTTTTGTAATTATATAAACATGTACACTGTAGATGGTGACCAGGGAATGATAATCAGAACATCTGTGATGATAAATGAAACAGGGAATGGGAGTTGAGTTTTGAATTGTAAAGTACTAAATGTCTTTCTTCTGATCTGTGGCTTTATGCCTATGGGAGTGCTTACAAGTCTTGCTTAAAGCTGTCCCTTTTTAACTCCTAGCGGAGGAACCCATGGTTGCTCTTCAGTCCTCTCACAGGGTTGCTGCCTAGTGACGGAGTCATTTGCCTTTGTTGATATCAATTAAGTTACGCTTTATATTACTTTCTGTAGCAGTGTAAGTACCTGAAGAAGAGTATATTGGCTTAATTAACCAGAAATGACTAGAATCCCTTCATATGGTGGAGTTCTCTAGCTTCAATCTGCACACCTTGATGCATTTTGGTCTGAGTAGCAAGAGCTGTCAGGTAAAACTTAGTAAAATAAACAAATCTAAATAATAATACAGTTATCAGTTATCATTGTTTCCTTTAAATGAAGTATTAGTTGAAGACTCTAAACACAGGGAGAGTCCCATGTTGAAAGAAAACTTCTGCCAGTTTTTACTGAGTCTTTGCAACCCTCCCTTCACCCGTATCTAGATGGCCTATCTCAGGGGAATTATTAGGTGCCTTTCCCTTTAGCAGCTTGTCTATATAGGAGAAAACTTTAGAAATTACCTTAAAATTAATTTTCATTTACTTGTTTTGCACTAATTTCTAAGTTTCCAACTTAAACTGATGGTTTGATTTTATGTAAACAGTTTGATTGTGAATCAATAAGCATGTATGAAGCCTAGGAGAAATTATCAGCAAACAAGTTATTCCCACATTCTGTTAAGAAGAGCAGTGCTTTGCTGGGGGATGCAAAGGTGACATTATATTTGCCTGCCTGTAAGGGCCTCTCTAAAATATTCTCTTTTTGTTTAACCTTCAAGGGCATTTTTTATAAAGCTAATGTAATTAATTTCTATAATGAATATTTGAATCAATATTTGGATATTTATTCTGATTAAAAATATTCTTCCTTTTGATTCTTTCCTAATGTTTTTTTTTCCCATAGAGGCTATTGTGCAGCCCTAACTGACAGTGAACGCCTCCTGACGTTCCACTCCCCCCTCATGGTGCTGGGATTATAATCATGAGACACACCCAGCTTCTCTCTCTCTAAAGTTAAGAATGCATAATTTAATAATATTATACCACAGGTTTTCCTATCAGGAAATATTTTTAAATTATAATATGATATCAGGAAGATGTTATTCCCCAACGTCAACAGAATAGTATGACCAGTTAGTGGAACATAACTAGTACTATTCAGATTATTTAAGGGACATTTATATTCATGTTTATTTAATTTTTATATAAAAGTAATTATATTGTCATAATTAAAGAGGAATAATTTGAATTTGATGAAATCATGATTTGTTGTTGTTTGAAGAAATGAAATGTTTCATCTCCATCAATATTCATAGTCCTATGAGGACAGTTCTCAGTGATTCCAGTAACAGCATTTTCATAATCTCAGTTCTCATGGGAAGATTGAAATATGGTAGCTTTGATTACAATCTTCTTTTCAGTGTGTGTGTGTGTGTGTGTGTGTGTGTGTGTGCATGTTTATATGTGTCTATGTTTGTGTGTATATATACATGTATATGTGGTATCATTATCTGTGATAAACCCACAAGGCCTCCATAATAATTTCATTTGATCATAAGGTACTCCATTTATGCTGTGTCTATACAAAGTAAATAGAAATACTTTAGTAATTTGTACTGCTTTTTTTGAATAGTGGAGACCCTTATTTTTCTTCTCTTTGTCTCTGACTTGAATAGATATTTATTCTGTGGTTCACATGAAATATTATGCTTAAGCATTGGTGTTTTGTGCAGATTCATATATATGTATACTATTTCTGTGTTAAGTCTCTACTTCTTGGCCTCATTATCTGCAATGAGTATTTCTATAATGCAACTTAGAAGTAGATGTTTAGAAAAGGTTTATGTTTTCTTCTATATTTCTCCTAACAACTACTTAGAAGTCTTTTGGCTTTCATTCTTTCTCAAAAAAAATATCTATTATTGTATGTTCTTGCAGTTGTGTAAAACTTAAATTTTCAAAATAAATGTTTCCTGTTAGTATTAGAAATTTAGTATTCTATTCTACAGACTCTCTTAATTATAAGCATCAACTGTTAGCATTACAGTTTGCAAAGTGCTAGTGTATTGTGTTCTGGAATTTTGCATGCTACAATATGATCCATTAGAGTCTTCTATTTGCCATTTAATAAATGTATACAATATTTCTTTTAAGTTAAAGGATCTTTTAAGCTACTTTATTGATGACTATAAAATTCTCTCACATTATTTTGTTGATATTTTGAATACTCTCACTCCTACCACAACCTTAGAGGTTTATGGTTCAAACATTTATTAAACACACACTTTATACAGCAGTTTAGGTGGAGTTCAGGAAGTCAGAGAGTATTGAAAGGATAGTTACAGAGATTTTTTGATGACACGGAAACTATGAGAAAATAGGAGAAGAGGTGACAAGTGGGCCTCATAGAGGTTGGAAGGTCGTTTGATTTGTGGTAGTAATAGTCTTTAAAAATCATAACATTCTTTAAGTCTGGTTAACACTAGCTTAAAAAAAGAAGCAAATATATTTTTAAAGAATTTTCTGCTCTGTTTCATAGAAATCTTAATTCTGTAAGCCACGTCTTAACTTGCTTCTAAATAGCTGTGGCCAATAGGGGACATTATTAAAACTTTATCTATAACTGCAAATCCAATAAGTAGCCACTCTTCACACTTACCTTTGGACTGCTTTTTATCCTTGTCCTAAAATCTGCCTGGGGCTAAATTGAAGAGTTTCACACAAATTTTATTGACAGAGAAGAATTCAAAACAGTCTGATATTGACTTTGTAACCTGGTTATTCGTGATCATTTTCATGCAGGCCTACAATGGAGAAAAACAAAACAAAAACAGATAAACAAACAAAAAAAAAAGCACAGCCAAGGCCAAAAGAAACAAAAATGTAGAACAATTTGAGAAAAAAGGGAACAGCACAAAATTTAAGGTTGGAGCCGAGGTTTGTGTTGAAAGAGATGAGGAGAAATGGAATACAGGAGTGTAGTGCTAAGGGTGAGACACTGCCCAGATAATCTGTAAATTGTGAAATGAAAAGACTGGGGGATTTTTCTGTTTCTACAATCAACAAATCAAAGCTTATGCAAATACAAATTCGTGTGTGTGTGTGTGTGTGTGTGTGTGTGTGTGTGTGTGTGTGTGTGTATTTGTGAGTGTTGAGGGTTATTTTGTTTTGTTTTTGTTTTTGTTTTTTGTTTTCCAAATCACAGCCAAACTTGGCAATGTTAGCCTTTAGGTTCCTGTTGGGATCTTCCTCTGGTTAAGCAAAATCACCAAGACTAGGCATGTGGCAAAGAAGTCTTTGTTTGGAGACCCTGAGAGACCACTGTGTGAATATGGGAAAGTGAATCCTGAATTGCACTGGAGACCCCAGGATGTTAGAAGTGCCAGAGCCAGGGGATATCTGCCAGGGAAACCTGCATACTAGAGTGGATTGTGCTTTAGTCAGAAAACCTGGAAGGATATAGTCACATAAGCATTTTGACATCTGACATAGAGCTATGGATATGGAGTTTCCTGATCAATTTCAATCTTGCTTTGGTCCAGTATTTTTCCTTACGCTGACATCATTCATTCTTTTTGGAATGGTAATATATGTTCTGTGTGATAGTATGTTGGAAACGTATAATTTGATTTTTGATTTTATAGGAGTAACAATTAAGAGATTGCCTTGAGTTTCAGAAGAGACTTTTGATGTTGGAAATTTAACTGTGTGGGGACTATGACAGATTATGGGACTTTGAAAGTTGGACTAAATATGTTTTGTTTTATAATATGGACAAAATCAAAGGAATCTAAGGAGTGGATTGCGGTGGTTTGGATAAGAATGGCCCACATAAGCTCATGTTTTGAATGCTTGTTCCTTAGTTCCTAGAACTATTTGAGGAGGATTAGAAAGTATGGCCTTCTGAGAAGAGGTATGTTCATACTCTTTCCAGTGAGCTTTCTCTGATTCATGCTTGTGGATCAAGTGTAAGCTCATAGCTTCTGATCTAGCTGTCTGCCTGTAGCCATGCTTCCTATATTGATGATCATAGATTCACTCTCTGAAACAGTAATCCTCAATACATTTCTATAAGTTGCCTTCATCATGATGATTTATCACAGAAATTTAAAAGTATCTAAGATATAATTTAAGAATTATAGCAATGTCTGATATGCAGTCTGATCTCAATAAAAATTGATGGCAAGAAAGTTTCATCCTTCAGTAAGAGGAGACTCATACACAAACTTATTTGACAGTGACTTAGCATTTTTAAGCATCAAATAGCAAGAGTATGAAATACAATGTTTAAATGGATCTGAAATTATGAGAACACAAAACTAAGACATAGATTGCTGAAGGTGATTTCCACTGAAGAATGTAAGAGAGATGGCCTCATTTTCCCCTGAGCACATAATGTATTATATCATCATTGCAAATGTGTGTGTGTGTGCCTGTGTGTGTGCCAAGGTAGAGACTTGGTTCCTGAGCAGAGAAGAGCCATTTGCCAAGAGGCAGAGGCATTGGATTCAGTTTCACTAGGGAAGCAGTAGGTGGTTTAAGGTAGTTCTGGGACTCAAGGAAGTAAATGTGGTAAGAAAAGAACCTAAAGCTAGACCATGAAAAGGCCATAAGCTTAAAGAGAGACCATGGTGGAAAGATTTGTTAAGTTGAATGACTAGTTCAAAAACACTCTTTAGAAATACCACCCTGGTTGTATTGCACAGAAATAAGTGACACTAGCCACAGTGAGACAGAACTTTGGAAATTCTTGAGGAAAACATATAAAAGAATCCAGCTGGGTTTAATCAAGTATCTGAAATGTTTACTGTGATATTACTGATGATATGATAAAGACTTGTACTCTGTTAGCAGGAGGAATGTGTCTTAGTATTCTATTGTTGTGAAGAGAAACCATACTACAGCAACGCTTATAAAAGACTATTTACCTGAGACTTGCTTACAGTTTCAGATACTTTGTCCATTTTCAGCATGGCAGGGAACATGCAGTACTCAAGCAAATACGATGCTGGACAGTAGCTGAGAGTTCTACATCCATATCCATAGGGAGACAGGGAGACATTGGGATTTGTTTGAACTTCTTGAACCGTCAAAACCCACCCCAGGGCTGTAATTCCTCCAAGAAGGCCACACTTACTCTTGAAAGGCCACATCTCCTAATAGTGTCTGTTAATCAGTCATCCAAATCTATGATTCTTTGGGGGCCATTGTCATTCAAATGTAGGATAACAACAGTAAATATGCTATGGTAGATGGAGAAAGCCCAGGAGGTAATCCACTAAGGTAATATGGGTATTTAAGGAACTCTGAAAGCAGAAGAAATAGGCTTTCCCAGGGAAGAGTACATTAATTGGTTATCCAATACCAAATGATTAATCCTGAAAATATACATATAACATTATACTGACTGAGTATGTTATTATATTTAGGAATATCTATGTGTACATCTAGGTATATATTGTAATTAATGACAAGAAGAGGCTATGAATAAAAAAAACAGATACTATATTAGAGAATTTGGGGGGAAAAGGAAGTGGACAATAATGCAAATTTTCATAATTTCAAAAATTAAAAATTGTATAAATGATTTAACAGAACATTATATAAAATTAAGAGCAGTTAACAATTTTTTATGTTCTGAATAATTATTTATACAAAATTACCAATGAGGAGACATCTGTTCAACTGTGCAGAGGTAAATGAAAAATAACTTTACTAAAACAATTCACTCAGAAAACAAGTACATATTCTGGGAAAACAATGACTCAGAACTTTGACTTCATATTGAATTAAAAGTCTATGGTGCAATGATTGTACCCATTTACAATGAGACTTCATCTCAGGCATAGAGGTTTTTTGGTTGTCACATTAATCATAGATTTATGAGTCATACAATACTCTGTAGTAATTTATATTGATCTACAGAAAAAAAGCATGGCAAGGTTTCAGCAACTGATTAATAAATGTTTTTTTCATTATTGGACAATGATGTTCATTTTTAAGTTTTGGCATTCTTTGTTCTGTTTAAGTTCCTTACCATTGAGTCTGTGTCTACAAAACAGTGGTGAAACTATGTCATTTTTCTCCAAGTCTCCAGTCCTTCTTCTAGCAAGCTAATGATAGTATGCTAAAATCTGTTAATTTTTAATATGAGTCAGGGAAGGACAACTGCAGGGATTTTATTATTTAAAATAGAGGCTGTAAGACATAATTCTCTTCTTTGAATTCACAGAAACAAAGCAAAGAAAAATAAAGCTTTGAGAATGATTATATTATTCTATGTGAGAAAAACAAAGGTAAACATGGAAAGGCAGTAAAAATTGTCTGAATCCTGTAAAGAGTAAAGAATTTGAAAATATGAAGTGTCCCTTCAGGAACTGCATAAATGCTAGTATAACCATGAACACACTTACAGATTTCTAAAATGCTGTTTCAAGATCATACAGGTCTATATAGTTATCACTCTAGAATTTACCAAATATGATTTGTGAGCTATTCACGTAATCCTTTCTTAATGGACTACGTGTTTATGAAATATTATGTACAATTCTGATGTCTCAGAGTGAAGTGAATGACCTTGGTTACAGACACCTGTAAAGAACACATATGGCAAACATAAATATTATTTTTCAATGTTTAAAATAAATATTAAGCTTTTTATAGAGAAAATGACCCTTCAAACTTTGTGACATATTATTCTTTTGTAGTTTTGTGGATGTTTAGAAGATTTTTTTGCCATTTGGTTTTTGTAGGGGGTTGTAGCAGGAGGGCCCACTTGTTTGTCCCAGCTGCCCAGAACTGAAATAATCACACAGGAACCATATTCATTAAAACACTGCTTGACCCATTCGCTCTAGCTTCTTATTAGCTAACTCTTATATTAATTCAACCCACTTCTATTAATCAGTATATCACCATGTGGCAGTGGCTTACCAGGTAAAATTCCCAGCGTCTGTTTCTGGCAGCTCCATGGCGTCTCTCTGACTCTGCCCTTCTTCCTTCCAGCATTCAGTCCAGTCCTCTCTGCCTACATAAATTCTGCCCTATCAGGCCAAGGAAGTTTCTTTATTCATTAACCAATACAAGCAACACATAGACAGAAGGACCTCCCACACCAGGTGTTTGAAAAAGAATGCCTCCCATAGGCTCATAATTTTGAATGCTTTGAGTATGGTACTATTTGAAAGTATTAGGTCTTGCTGGGCGAAGTGTGTCACTGGAGAGGAGCTTCGAGGTTTCAAAATCCCAAACGTGGGCTACTGTTTTTTTTCTTGGTGCCTGTGAATCCAGATGTAGAATTCTCAGCTCCTTCTCCAGTAACATGTCTGCCTTTCATGCCGATAATGTACTAAACACATGAAACTATAGGCAAGCCCCAATTAAATGTTTTCTTTTATAAGAGTTGCCTTGGTCATGCTGTCTCTTCACAGCAAGAGAGCATTGACTAAGATGCCTTCTTAATAGCAATTTGTATCCCAAATATATACTTTCACAATAAAACAACAGTTTCTTCCTTAGAGAATAAATACTACATATTTCACTTTCTTTGTCACAAGGAGAATATTTGTCCCTTAAATCCCCTGCCAGTCTCTACACCAGTGCATTACAGAAGAAGAAACAGGTATGATGTGTTCTCTTTTCCATGATTTTCTTCCATAACCAGCATTTATATCTAACATTAAAAAATTTATATAACACCAATCTTTCATGTCTGGCCTCTTTAACTTAATGTTTTGTTTATAGTGTCTATCTTGTGTTGCATGAAAGTCTGTAACTGTGCCTGTATTTCCTGGTGCTGCATATATTTGTTTGATGATGCTTACTTTTTTCTGGTTATCTTTCTCAGAAGGAAATTGCTAGTTCACACAACTGTATGTTCTGTGTTAGAAGACTAAGAAACAAAATTTTTTAACTTAAGATTTATGCATGTTTTCTTTTCACTTTAGCTGGCTATTCTGATGAATAGAAAATTCCTTGAATCCTCATTTTAAATTTTAGTATCCTGACTGTTGTGAAGTTGATTACATATCATTTGTGTACTGTATGATGCTCTTTAGGAAGGTGATTCTTCTCCAGTTGTCTACACATATAGAAATTTTTTTACTGTCACTTTCTGTTAATGCAAATTTTAAGATACTTCCTCTCTGTGACATGCATACTCACATACATACATATGAAATTCTTTCTTTGACTAGATTGTCAATATTGTCATATATAGCTTTTATTCTCCTATCTTTTTTAAAGTAAACCTTTTAAAACCTATGCTTTTCTTTCAACAAGATTATTATTTCATTTTCACATTTGAGCATACAATTAATGTGATGTTTGAATTTTATTTTTTTGTAAATGTGTATGGTGTATATATTACTGTTTGTATGTGTGTGTGCAAACATGGTATACATGTAGAGTCACAGGAAAACTTTTCAAGTTGGTTCTTTCATATGGATCCATCGATTGGCCTAAGTTCTTGTTTGTACAGTGAGCACTCTTGCTGATCAAGCCACTGTTCCTCATCCATGAACATTTAGTGAAGTTACAACACTTTCTTTTAGGAACTGTATCATCATTTGTGTTTTTACAAATATCCACTTAAACAGGTGTGATGTGGTAGGGCACTATGATCCTAATATGTATTTCCTGTTTATTAGTGAGCATGTTTACATATTTATAGATTTAAGCAGTTTATATATTCTTTACCCGTTTGTCTGTCTGCCTTTGAGATTACTGTGAATGGACATCATGAGCAAATTGGGTAACTAATATAAATGGTTAAATTTCTAGACATATGCAACCAAAGTTATGAAGAAAGAGGAAAATCTGAACTGAGCAATAATGAGTGAGGAGATTAAAACACTTATATAAATTTGGTCAAGTCATGAAATTCTAGGACTTGATGGCATCATTGATAAAAATCCAGCAACTATTTAAATAAAAAATGTTGCTAATCTTTCTAAAACTTGATAGTAAATATATAAAATACAGTGTGAAATGCAAACCAACATGTACTTAGCAACAACAAATTATTCCATCAAAATAATTTTCAAGAGCATATTTTTTTAGCTTAGTGGGAACTGTCATTGAAAACTATTAAACATGGATGAAAACGGTTGAGAAAAAAACACAGATAAAACATTGCACTCACATATTTTATCACTTCTTTAAATATGTAAAGAAATCATTTAAATTGTATAGGATAATTCATTATCGATCTTAAATAAAATGATAATTTTATTAATTTAATCTCAGATTGAAGAATTTGCTTGTTAATTTTAGAAAATCAGATAAGAGAAATATTGGTAGTTTTCTTAAGGTAGAACGACAAGTGGGCTGTGTTATATTTAATGCTAGGATGGAAAGAAGTTGCATTATAGTCACAAAATGACAAAAATAAATACAATAATCACTTTAATATATACAGTTATAGTTTTATCTTACATGAACTATATATATTACATCAACCACTGGTTCTTCTTTTGATATACTATCTGTACAATGACAGTACATCCTTCAAGTACTTTTATAGCATCTATTATAGTGATTTTTTATTGTGACATTAATGTTCTATAAGTTAACTTTCTCATGTTTAAATAAATAGAATTTAAGGCTTTTCTGCACATAAACTTCTAGATTCATGCCATCAATCAAAATTCTCTTTGAAGGAGAAAAATGTAGAGCTCAATAAAAATCAATAAAAAAAGAAAAAAATGGAATTTTGAGGGGTGTCCTTCTTATTAAAACCTTTCCTAAACATTTCAGAGTGCTTAGTTGTTCTTGTTTTATCTCCATTTAATAATGGAAGATATTTTTGCCTTGACATTTTTAATGGGTTAAAATATTAGAATCTGAGATTAAAGTAATAAAATTATCATTTTATTTAAGATAGAGAATGAATTATCCTATACAATTTAAATGATTTCTTTACATATTTAAAAAAGTGATAAAATATGTGAGTGCAATGTTTTATCTGAATTATTTATAATGAGGAGTAAGGGTAAGAGGGTTTGAAATCATTATTATCAAATATTGACCATTTCAGTATGTCACACAGAAATTCCATTTTTTATGTTATTTGGGAATTTATAAACTAATCCATGTTTCCAATTCCTTAATGACATTTTGGAATAAACTTTGACATTACTGTGCAGATGCAAGTCTTTTTTTACTTCTATGTGAAAAATCTTCAATATCTAATTACATATTATTGCAACCATCTTATCACACAGTGTAGGAAATTCTGTTTGTTTTGCCTGAGTGAAGTTTTGAAGAACACTGCTAATTCACCGTGGACAACAGTTTGAATAGGCAACAGTTTGAAATGAGCTGTAGACAGATAGTAACCTTGGCCGTGTGACATTTTAGCTTGTGGTTTTGGTATTGGCAGCTCATTCTTGTTAAAATTTCCTACATCTTATTACTTTGAAGACTTAGTGAATTTGGCCCTTGTTGAATTCCTTCTCTTTTCAGTGCTTAGTATAAGCTAGCATTTCATCTTTAAAACAACTCTATCTAGTAGAATTTCTTAACATCATCCCACCTCAAAAACCAAAACCAAAACAAAACAAACTTAGATTGAGATTTTAAACAAGTGCCCAGATTGACACAGTGCCAAGTGCAGAACCAAAATGTAAATTTGTTTTGCCTTTACAGATTCTCTCCATAGCACTCTTGCCTTCAGCATATGCAAAGCCATGTTGTATGGTTACGAATAACATTGGAAATTTAAATTTCTTTTATCCTTCTGCTTAAGCCATGAATAATTGTATATACATCAAAATTCTATTTCTCCAGTTGATTGCTTTAGTAACTACAACATCTATTTGATTATTTTAAGCCAATAAATATGACATCAAATTATAAATTTTCTTAGTCTTCTTGAATGTAAATTTTTCTTATCCCTGTGTTTTCTGAGTTCTAATTCCTCCTAGTTAGATTAGGTCTTATCATAGCATACTTCTTATTAAACTCAAGTGAGTAGTTTGCTATCAATGGTACAATGTGACATTTGAACATTAAAGTAACTTTTGTAGGGTATGAGTTACCAGCTTAGAAACAGATTCATTTAGGGAAGTTTAGTTTGAGTATGATTGTGCTGAAAGTACATGGTGTGGGTGTTAAAGAAGTAAAAGACTTATATTCTTCATCTTTTCATGCACTCATTTCTCAGCGACAGATCTTGTAGAGAGTTCTTGTGTAGGTATGTCCCCTTTCATTGTGTTCACCAAGCCGACAATAAGGAAAAGATTCTGTGAAAGTCAGACATGTCAACTACTCAATGACATATGAAGAGAAGGTAATGATATCAAAGGGGGAAAGCAGGACAAGAGTGAAGAAGTGAGCCACTGCCACACACACTGAGTTACTTGTAGTTCTTTAAATCAGATAAGAGAGGAACTTTACTTTGAAAAAGCAGCATTCATGACTGCCATGTCTTCTGAAAGAGACAGTAACAATGTTGTTGAGATGTCACGGGTGTAGGATTCCTATCAAATCTTGTAGACACTATGTAGTAATGAACATCATGACTGTTTGGAGCTCTTCCAATCTTTCTACTCTTTTCTTCTGCAATGTTCCCTGAGTCAGGTATGGGTCTGTATTGTAGATGTACCAACTGGGGTAGTGCACCCTACAATCATATACACTCTGTGCTTTGAACCGTTGTGTAATCTGTAGTAGCTTCTGTTTGCTACAAAAAAGGTTATTTTTTTGAGGAGTGAGAGTTATAGTTATCTTTGTACATATGCATAAGTATTTATAATACAGCTTATTATATTGGTTTAGGAAAATAAGGAATAGCAGGTGCTCCTCTAGAGTCTGTGACTGTTACAGCCATAAGAAATTGGCTAGATTTCTAGTATCTAGCCTGAATTTTCAAGTATTGAGTATGTTTTAACTCCGATTAGGTATTTGTTGGCTACCCTAAGATGTAAATGCACTATTGTACCATTGTGGATATTTTGCCAAGACAGTCACTGTAAATATAAACAATGGGCTAAAGAAGTGTGATACCTTACTTACTGAAGATAAATTTAATTCAATCTTCCTAAGAAAAACATTACAGTTTGGAATTATTCAATACCAACAATTCTGAGTTAGTGCATAAAACAGCTTATCATTTTCAGCTCATGTTTGTTGAATTAAAATAAGTAATTATCAAACATAAAGGAAAAAGTACCTTTAAACAATGATAAACCAGGTAGTGGTGACACACACCTTTAATCCCAGCACACGAGAGGCAGAGGTAGGTGGATCTGTATGAGTTTAAGGCCAGCCTGGTCTACAAGAGCTAGTTCCAGGGCAGGCTCCAAAACTGTAGGGAAACTTTCTTGAGAAACAAACAAACAAAAAAGTTAAATTATGCAAAAATTCTAAAATCTTTTTTATAATATATAATATCTAAATGTTCATAGAAAAAGTAAGTATAGACTGAGTGGTGATGGCACATTCCTTTAATCCCAGCACTTGGGAAGCAGAGACACTGTGAGCTTGTGGCCAGCCTGGTCTGCAGAGTGGTCTCCAGGACAGGCTCCAAAGCTACAGGGAAATCCTATCTAGAAAAATGAAAACAAACAAAAAATAAATAAAAAAGAAAGAAAAGAAAAATAGTAAATACAACTTCCCTTGTAAAACATTATCACACACACACACACACACACACACACACACACACTTACATATACATGTATAGTTGTTTCAAAACATTCAGACAATTTAATGTTTCTACAATTGTTCTCTTGCTTTGCTAGGTGGTATTTTTGAATATGTGGAGTCTGGCCCTATGGGAGCTGAAGAACTTGCATTCAGATTTGCTGTGAACACAATCAACAGGAATAGGACTCTGCTGCCCAATACCACTTTAACTTATGATACCCAGAAGATCAACCTCTATGACAGTTTTGAAGCATCTAAGAAAGGTAAAGCTATGTACTATGGTTTCTAGAATTCAGATTTCTAGGTGTGCTTAAGAGAATTCTTGGTTCCCTTATGTAATTAATAAGTTATTAAGAAAATTAATATGGAAGGATTTGTCTTTAATATCTGCATGCATTTTATTAGAGAGAATGTTCATGTAGTTAGCTTTTACAAAAGAAAAACAACAACACTTGTAAGTAAAATTAAATTTGTGGTAGATAAATTGTTCTTCCCTACTGATCTCTATGCATTGTTATTAAAGTTTTTAAAAATTAACTAAAATAAATTATAAAAGAATTCTTCTCGGGGACCCAGGTTAAATTCTCAGCACCCAAATCGAAATGAACAAGTATCTGTAACTTTAGTTCCAGAGGTCCTGGCTTCCTCTTCTGGCTTTTGATGGCACTTGAAGCATGTGGTGTAGAGATTTACATGTGGACAAAAAAAAAAAAACTATACAAATTAAATAAAATCATTAAAGCAAATTTAAAAAAAAAAGAGCCACTACCCAGGTGTATATCATGCAAACAGCAGTATCAGTAGTGAATCTGTTTGATGGGTACACATTTACATATTGTCACATAGATGGTCTCTTCTTATATACATAGATGATATTATAAAAAGGCAGGTCCTATCTTTGGCCCAGTTACCATTTATGAAATAGACATTGCCAGAGAGGACTAAAATAACCTTTGTTGTCACTATATACTTTAAAATGTTGTTTACTTTTCTGTAATGCTAATATTGTTTTACTAGCTACCTCACATCGATGGAAACATATATAATTATTTGTAATTCTAATTCGATGAAATGTTCTTCCAAGTATATTAATATTAATGACTGTTGATAAGGTACAATGCTGCTCAAGATAAAAGTCTCTTTCTTTTCCCAGATGCTAACCTGTGTTTTTCAAAGCCATATTCTGCTTGCCCTTTGAATTCATATCTTTGTGAATGCAAATTAGTTTCCACAATTCAGATCCATGTCATAATGATAAAAGGTTTAAAAAGACTGGAGGGAAAAGGTTAAAGTTGACTGTAAAATGTTCTGTTTGTCACGACTAAGGCAAGCTAAGTCATTAATTGCAAGACAAGTGCATTTATTAGTAGCATAGTTCATGATTATTCCCATTAAAGGAAGAATAAACTCTGGGGCTAAGTAAAGCATTCAGACTGAATCTTATGGAGGAGAAAAAAATGCAGATAAAATATTAATAGATTTCTTCATGGTGACTTCAAAGCCTGGGTATAAAATTATATACTCGGATTTTCCTGACAGCAAATAGAATACTATTGGGAAATGCCCTAGCACAATTCTTAGGTAATAAAGTTAACTGGTTTATAAAATGTTATAAGAAATGTACAGAATTAGGGGCTGGAGAGATGGCTCAGAGTTTAAGAACACTGGCTGCTCTTCCAGAGGTCTTGAGTTCAATTCCCAGCAACCACATGGTGGCTCACAACCATCTATGAGATCTGGTGCCCTCTTCTGGTGGGCAGGCATACATGCAGACAGAACATTGTATACATAATAAATAAATAAATAATTTTTTAAAAAAAGAAAGAAATGAAATTTCTATAATGGTAATCAAGATAATCATCAATGTGACTATGGTACAAGGCTAGTTCTGGCACCCTCTCCTCTGCTGCCTGAATACCTAGCTGGGGACATGCCCGTGGACACCTGGGATCCCCAGGGCCAAGTATCTTGCCAACCCTAAAATGATTCTCTTAATGTAGATATCTTATTCCCTTCTGAATGAGCATATGATCAAACCAGACTCTCTGAATGTGGCGGCGAAAGTTGGCAGATGGAGAGCCCATCAACAATGACACCAGGACCTATCTCTTCTGCATGTATTATCTTTTTGAGAACCGAGTCTTTTTGAATGCACTCCTTCCTAGGCCGGGAGGGATGGGGGTGGGCCTTGGACTTCCAACAGGGCAGGGCACC
>PVIU01028248.1:0-19240 GCA_004026605.1 Ondatra zibethicus | reverse complement strand
AAGCCAGACACAGTGGCACACACCTTTAATCCCAGGGGCAGGGGGCAGGAAAAGGGAATTGGCTAGACAGCATAGCCAAACTGCTAAGCTCCAGGTTCAGTGAGAAAGCCTGTCTAAAATCATGGTGGAGAGTGATTAAGAATAATAAGCAGTGTAGGCCTATGACCTACATACACGTGCATGCATACATACATACACACACTCACACATGCACACATACACAGATACTCACACAATCCATTCACCTTATTGGGCAGAGCCACATCGATCTCCTCCTGAAGTTTCTTCTGGATATCAGGGTGAGCGGCCAGTGAATGCAGGGCAAAGGCAAGGGTGCTGCTGGTGGTGTCATAGCCAGCAAAAATAAAGATAATTGCCTGGGCTAGGATCTCCATGTCAGACAGAGCTGAAAGTAAGAAGATATTTCAGGAAAGTCAGGTTAGGGTAGACCAACACAGAAGAGATGAGGAGAAAATCAAATGAGGCTCCAGTTTCCCTATAGATAAATATGGAGCAGCCATTCTCTCACCCTGGGACTGTTATCGCTTTGATGTCCATGTGACACAGCTAGAGAAAGGGACTATTGCTTTAGTCAGGATGTCCCATGGCTTATGTTCTGTTCCTCATCATCGTTATGTAACTTCAAGACACATTATTTATTCTGTTTTAAAGATTTTTTTTATTTTTTATTTATGTGTATTCATTGTGTAGGGGTGCTGAGTGTGGAGGGTACTCATGAAGGACAGAAGAGGGCATCTGATACCCTGGATATGGAGTTTTAAGGTTGTGAGCTTTCAGGGGTAGGTGCTGCGTACTGAACTCCAGTCCTCTGTTAGAGCTGAAATTTTACGTGTGTGTGTGTGTGTGTGTGCATATACATGTGTACAAGTGCACATGGAGAGCAGAAGATGGCTCTGGAGCCCACAGAGCTTGAAATACAGGCAATTGTAAACCTTTTGCCATGAGTGCTATGATTCTGTTCTTGGTAAATTTCTTCTACCAATTAGTGTAAGTCCTTGCTACTAATTTGAAACTGGACTCTATACACACAATAAGAGGGTATTTTTAAAATTAACATATTTTTCCTGTCAAAAATGAAACATAGGGCTGAGGAGTGATTGGAGAGCTAGCCTGGCATGTATGAAGCCATGTGTTCCGTATCCAGCACTGTATTAACTAGACATGGTAGCATAGAAGTTATAAGGTCATTTTCAGGCACAACATGGATGTGAGGTTAACCTGGGCTACATAAGACGTGATCACAAAAGGAGAAGGAGATATAGAAGAATTTGGAGTTAGCTGAACACATGAAAGGCTTTCAAGTGAAAAGACTAGAGAATATTTTAACACAAAGCACATGATGACTTTAGGAAGCAAACTTGGGATCCTAGAAGATCATATTGCTATATATAAATGATTGAATGCACTAGAAATAAGAAGATATGTAAGAACAGAAGGTTCCTTTTACATTAGCTACTGATGCACACATGTAGAATTAAACCTGGAATTGGGTTACCATCATTTTGCAACCATGACAGTAATAATGATTTTAAATTAAAACGTAAACCAAGAAGGGAGGCTAGAGAGATGGCTCAATGGGTAAGACCACTTGCTGCACAAGCATGAGGAAGGACCTGAGTTTGCATCCTCAGTCCCCATGTAAAAAGCTAAGTGTGGTAACACATGCTGCCTGTAACCTCAAATCCATGGATCACTGGGACCTGCTGGCTGCCAGACTAGCTCCAGGTTTAGTAAGAGACCCTGTCTGCCGGAAATAAGGCAGAGGGTGATTGAGCAAGATGCTTGTTGCCTTCCTCTGCTACCCATTCATACACCTACTCGTATGCACATGTCCACATACAATAGGCACACACATACATATGCCACCTGAAAAGATAAATTCTTTAATTTGGATTTAAGTATGTAAAATAATAAAGAGAACCAGTGTGTTTGTACAAAGAAGGTTTCCTCAGGTGCCACTTATTCAACATACAAAGAAAAGTAAATCTTTACTATAGGTTAAGATAGAGTCCCTTACACCAGCAACTCCCAGAAAGCATCAACACTGTTTGGGTACATGTCTCCTGACTGTATGTAGACTCTGGTATCTAGGCAGCATTCCTACTGAGTTCCTAGTCTGCCTTTCTGAGAAAGACATAAACAGCACCTGTGCAGATCTAAGTGACACAGAGAGACCAATGAAGACTCCCATCATGGCTACCCTTCCTTTTTGGAATGAACTTGTGCCCATGTGCTTCTAGAAAATTCCATGTATATAATAGCCATGTCCTTCTTTCAGTAATCTGACAGAGGGATTCTTTAAAAAAAAAAAACCTTCCTGCACATTTTTGAATGACCTGCTCAGTCCCTGAGATCTTCCTTGTCCCTAGACTAGGGAGTCATTGGTTACCTTTATGAGACTCCTTGTCTTTGGAATTATTTTGAGTGTTCATCATCAGCTGAAGAAAATCCACTCGGTGCTGGAAGCAGAAAGAGAAGATGCAAAAATAGAAGGTCAATGGTAGGTAAGGTCAGAGGTCAGAGTTCAGAAGCTTGACCTACTTTCTGAGAATGTAGCTCCCTTAAATTCACAAATGTGGCTAGTGTGCTTGACTCATCACAGAGCAAAACCACCAGTGGCTAAAATAGGAAGCAATACCACTCTTACAATAAATTACAATAGGTACATTTTAAAGCAATAACTGATTCTTTGAAAATAGTATCCCCCATTTTAATCATTTTTATCTATTCTTAGAGAATTTCATAGATTTATACAATAAAATATGGTCATATCTACCCCACCATTTGCTCCATTCAGTTCCTGTTATATCCCTTGTAATGTTTCTTCCACCAAACTTCATGACCTTTTCTTTTTAATAACCCAATGAGCCCAATTGGTATTGCTTATATGTGCTTACCTGTGGGATCACACACTGGTGCATGGGTAACCTACTGCTGGCCACACCCACCCTCTGCATTTATCAAAAGCCAATAGTTCTTCAATAGGGGCAGGGATTTAAAAGTCCTCTCTCATTTAAGGTTGATATTTAGTGGTGTTAATCTTGCACAGATCTTATACTTTTCAATTATTTTATTTCAGTCCTCATGCAGGGCACTTTTGTTTTCATTCTTATTGCTAAGTGTTAATTCCTGGATTATTTTCAATCCATTTTTCAAAGCTCCATCTTCTCATCCTCCAGAAAAAAATAAGTGTTACTTCTATCTCTCTAAATCTAGCCTTCTCTGGATAAATTTAGTGATTGATGAAGGGAAATACACAGCTGATACGTTCACAGTTCAACCCACTATAAAATCCTGTACCTCTCATGAGACCACCACTTTTTACCTTCTGGTTAGAATCCAGGCGATTTTCTTTCATTCTGCCCACAAATTTTTTGAAAAATGCTACAGAATCCTTTGGAAATATGGAGACATTCAGCATCTCATATATTGGGGTGAGAAATGGAAAGAGTCCTGAAAAGGAAAGATAAAAAAAGTTTTAGTGGAAATTCAAGTTTCATTTAGAGAAATCAGGAAGCAATCCAAAGAATAAGTCACCAGTGTCTCAAGCAGATCATTCTCACTGTGACCTTGCTCATACTGGGTCACCACCATAATGCTCCTTCTGCACTCTGGAGTAGCCATAGGAATAAATCTGACTCTTGGTTTTAACTCTGTTCCTGAAGATTGTGTGGATCAAAAATATAGAGAGGGACCATTGACATGGTTCAACACCTAAAGGGTCCTGCAGAAAAGCTTAATAACCTGAATTTGATCCCTGCATCCCACACTGTCGAAGGAGAGAAACAACTACTGTAAGCTGTCCTCTGATCTCCACATGCCACACACCACACAAACACCAAGGCAGACACACATGCATGCGTGCACACACACACACACACACACACACACACACACACACACATTGTGGAATATTTGTTTATACTGTGTGAAGATATGTCATTATGGTTGGTTTAAAAAAGAACTAATGGCCAATAGCTACTAGGCAGGACTTCTGGGGAAAAAGATGAACTGTAAGAAGGAGTAATGCAGAGAGACACCAGGGAAACACTGAAGAAGTCAGACATACAGTACAGAGGATAGCTAATAAAGCCATATGACAGAACATAGATTAAAAGAAACAGGTCAATTTAAGTTGTAAGAGCTAGTTGGGAAAAATCTAAGCTAAAGCTAAGTTTTTATAATTAATACTAAGTCTCCGTGTCATTATTTGTGAGGTGGGAAGTCAAAGAAAAGTTTAACACACAACCACACATACACACACACACACACACACACACACACACACACACATGCACACGCACATAAATAAATTTATTATTGTCAAAAAAATAATTAATAAAGAAGGAAGCGCCAAAATCTCATTTGTTTCTCAACTGACGTGATATAGTTTTGTTTAAACTAGCACCAGAAAGGATCTGAGGAAAGTCAGAGGTATGTCCAAATTAATCAATACACTCTTATTAAATAAAAATACGTCAAAGAACTCCAGGAAGTGATGGGAAAATTTGTTGAAATACAGTTTCATGATAGAGTACATGCTTAGCATGCATGAGATTCTAGGATCTCCTCCACACAGCAAAGGAATTGAAACTGTCTCAAAAGAGATGAAATGAAGATACACCAAGATCCCGCAGAGAAAAGTCAGAGAGAGGCTTACAGCCTTACAGTTTTGAATCTCAAATAATCAAATGTTGCATTATAAAATAAAATTTTAAAACAACTAACTCCAGGGCCAGAGAGATGACTCATTGATAATGCATTTGCTATGTAAGCACAAGATCTGAATTTGGTACCCAGCACTCCTTTAAAGCCAAGGTCAGAGACAGGTGACCCAAACTCAGATAGAAAGTAAAATCACACAATCTCCATCACTTCTAGAGACTAGCCTATAAGGAATGAATGCAGAGGACCCAGGTTTGATTCCCAGAACCCACTTGGCTGCTCTCAACCATGTGTAACTCCAGTTCCAGGGGATTCCATGCCATTTTATGGCCTCATCAGGAAATTCATGGATGTGGTTAATATTCATGCAAGCAAAACACAGTATATACAACATAAAAATATATAAATCTTGTTAAAATGTCAAAGCAATTCAGCAATGTAAGAGAGATGATTTTTTTATTTTTTGGTTTTTGAGACAGGGTTTCACTGTAGCTTTGGAACCTGTCCTGGAACTAGCTCTTGTAGACCAAGCTGGCCTCAAACTCACATTTTAAGCAGACATTAACACATCAACTTTATTTCTTAACTGAATTAGGACTGGAGAAATTCAGTCCTGCTAATCAAAGTACAGGTCCAACATTCAGCACATCCACTAAGTGGCAATGATCAAAGCCATGGGCAAGCCAAGTGTTGAGTGTGACATGGAGAAACTGAAACTCTCCTGCATTTCTAGAAGACATAGAAAATGCTGCTGCTATTGTGAAAAACATAAGCTCAGTTGCTTAATATTTGAAAAATGGGGTCACTTTGTGACACAGCAACAGTGATTCTTAATATTTTAAAAATGGGGTCACTTTGTGACACAGCAACAATGATTCTTAATATTTTAAAAATGGGGTCGCTTTGTGACACAGCAGCAATGATTCTGAAGGTATACCCCAAAACATAAAAACAAATATTGAAGCACAACCTTGTATACAAATGGTCGTAGAAGAAAAAAATTCATAGCAAACATGTAATACTTGCTTCAGTGCCTATTACAGCAGATTGGAATATTACTTGCTCACAGACACAGGACACAGTGATGCTTTCTTCCATTAATAGTATACTAAATGACAGAGGCCTGTCACAGAGATGACATAGTCTAAGATACCATAGATGAGAAACACTCAGAATATGTAAATATACAGAAAGTGAATTGGGGGTTGCTTAGGTCAAGGCTGCTTGAAGGATGATGGTGCAAATATGCAATATGGTAGAACAAAGTCCTCTGCAGTTGACACTGATGAAGGCCGTATAGACCATCAGTCAATGGAGACCCCAGAGTGATCAAAGTGTTGAGAATAAGTGACTGTTGAGTGATGACCCCTAGATGGAGCATGTGTATCAACACCCCCACCACTCGAGGCTCGAGGACCATCATAAGGGAGGGTATAGGAATAAGGTAAGAGCCAGAGAGAGGTGGGGTGAAATGCTATATCCAGTACATGGCATGGTCCACTGATCAACTGACAACCTGCATGAAATCAAACCAATTTTATTAGTCAGCATCCTAGCAGGCAGCATTGATTGAACTCAATGGGTGACTAAAACAGAGAATGGGACATAAATTGGGAGGAAGATGTGTTGGGGTGTCTCGGGGAAGTGGGAGGTGAGAATTAGGGGAGGGTATAATCAAGATAGATTATATACCTGTATGATATTGTCAAAGGATACATCAAAGAATTCCAAAACAAAGCCAGGAGTGATGGCTTCAGCCTTAAATTCCAACACTCAGTACACAGAGGTGGAGAGATCACTTTAAGTTCAAGGTCAACCTGGTCTACACAGTAGCTTTCAGGCAGGCTATAGCAACACAGTTAGACTTTGTCTAAAATAAAAATGAAGTTCCAAAATAAAAGTAATGGGCTACATATCTTTGAATGCATTAAAAATATTGGATTGTGCCTTTAAGGGGGTGAATTTTATTCCAATAGAGCTGTTAGTTCTGGTAAATGTGGAAGAGAAAGGCAGAACTGAAAAACATGGTTACAAACAAGAACAGTGGATCAAAAGGCAGAAAAACCATCATACATACTTGTTGACATGAATAACGGGTCAAAAAAATCTATTTTTATGAGCTTCCTGGCCTTTTCCACAAAAGGGTCCTTTGGATTGTTGAGAGAATCAACGTTCACACCAAATGCCGTGCTCGTGATCACATCCATGCTGTAGGCCCCAAACACTCTGAGGAGAGAGAGACATGGGATCTAACACATCCAGCAAGAAGCCTGAAATATTCAGACTCTTGGCCAAGACAGGCTAAGCCACCTCACCTCAGTATTGACCAAGCACCTTCCCCTCCTACCCACCCTCTACCCTTGTGAGCTGGGCACTCTCATGTTTCTTTCTCAACTGTACATTGAGTGTCTAAAAGGGAAGAAGGAGCAACTGGACATGTGAGGCACACAGAAGGATGACCCTTCTGCCCCAGTTGCCCTTCCTCTCCCAGAACCACAGTGGATGTACCACTACTCACTCTTTCATGGTGAGATGCTTGCCTTTCTCTGCCTCTCTTCTCAAGTATTTTACCAAAATATCTCCATACTGTTCAATGATGGGGAACATCTAAGCACAAAACACAAAGGCATCCATGGTTGTTAGGTGTGAAGACTCAAGTCTCACAGACATTTCAACTAACAGTCCTTTTAGTCACCTCTTTGAGTTTTCCACTGGTGAAGGTGGGAGACAGCAAGGCTCGAAGTCTCTTCCACTCCTCATCCTTGGATATGGAGATGGATTTACTCATTATCCCCACTGGGCCCAAATCCTAGAGTCCAAAAAATACAAATATTGTTCTCTGTAAGTCCAGAACTTCCCATGGTTGCAAAAGTACTAAGTGGATATTGGTGTATAACAATTAGTTACTGACTGTGTACTATGGATCAAGCCTCATGCCAGATGTAAAAATAATCAGAATTTCCTACAACCTTTAAGAAATCAGGTGCTCACTCGGCTGCCTGTTGAAATTTCAAACCTTTTCATTCCAGGATCCTTCTAAATGTAAATCTCTCTGTGGTTGGAAAATTAGTTCCAGGGTTGGGGTAGAATATGGGCACAAAAATTTTAGTAGATTCTCCAGAGCTATGCAGATGGAAAATGGACAGATAGAAAGTTAACTTTGCATCAAACAAGTTCTCCAGCTCTGTATTTACAACATAAACAATGTGAAAAGGGATTTCTTGATATGGTGTGTGTGTGTTTGTGTTTGTGTGTGTGTCTGTGTGTGTCTGTGTGTTTGTTTGTGTATAGACTAGAGTACCAGTGTGCATGCTCATTTGAACACCAGAGGTCTGGCATCTTCCTCTACAACTCTCTACTTCATTGTTTGAGACAGAGTCCCTCAGTAAATCTAGAAGGTTATGATTTGGCTAGAGTAGCTATCCAGCAAGTCCCTAGGACCTATCTATTTCCAAACTGAGCTCTGAGGTAACACATGCCTGCTGCTATGCCCAGTTTTTATGTGATGCTGGGATCCAAACTCTGGTTCTTTATCCACTGGGCATCTCCTTAGCCTGAGACACTTAAAGGATTTGGAGTTTGAGTTTTACAGATGTATTTTAATATTTTATACATGTCTGTCTGTATGTGTGTATGTGAATGTATGCATATGTGTGTGCAGTGTATTCAGTGGCCAAAGAGAGTTGGAACATCTGAAGCAGGAGTTACAGGTACTTGTTATTCACTGGATGTGGATGTAGGCAACAAACCCCCCATCCTCTTTCAGAGCTGTCAGTCCCTCAGTCATCTCTCCAGACCCTGGTTTGTTTGGTTTTGGGTTGTTTGTTTATTTAGAAATAGTGCTGAAGATGTCTCTTTCCTTAATTCATTATGCAGTGATAAAAGTGAAAATATAATTTTCCTGGTGGGAACTTCCTTCTGTCTTCTGATGTGGGATTCCCCTCTGTATGATCTGAATACCATTGGCTGATAAAGAAACTGTTTTAGGCCTGAGCAAGGCAGATCTGAGGTAGGTGGGGAAATCTAAACTGAATGCTGGGAGGAAGAAGGCAGAGTAAAAGAGAAGTCATGGAGCTGCCACTGGAGACAGACACACTGGAATGTTGCTGGTAGGCCACAATCCTTGTAGTAAAACATCAAATAATGGAAATGGGTTAAATTAAGATGTAAAAGCTAGCCAATAAGAAGTTAGAGGTAATAGGTCAAGCAGTGATTTAATTAATACAATTTCTGTGTGGTTATTTTGGGAGTCTGGGCCACCAGGAAACAAACAAGCAGCCTCTTTACTACAATCTTCCACACTTATATTTTATACAACGTGGAGTCTCCCAACTCCCCTTATATTAAAGCACTCAGCACAACAGGAAGGAATGGAAGTTGTTGACTGAGGTTTTTGTCCTGCCTAGTTCCTGCAATCTTTAAGTCCCAAAGAAATCACACAGAGGTCTACATTAGTTATAAACTGATTGGCCTAGTATCTCAGGCTTCTTATTATCTTACAATTTATATTAGCCATTTATTCTTATCTGTGTTAGCCACATGGGTCAGTACCTTTTTCAGTGAGGCAGTCACATCTTGCTTCTTCTATGGCTGGGTCAGGACTGCATCCTCTAGGACTTCCTTCTTCCTAGAATTCTCCTGTTCTCATTGACCCACCTCTACTTCCTGTCTGGTTGTCCCACCTATACTTCCTGCCTGGCTACTGGCAAATCAGTTTATAACTAATGTAGGGACTTAGCAATTGTGGGAACCGGGCAGGACAGAAACCTCAGTCAACATAAGGAAGTGACTTCCCTTGATGAAGGATAGCTGCAAACTAGCCCTTCAGTCAATTTCACCAGATGACCAAAGCCTGAAAGAGGGGCATAGAGATGACTCAGTAGATAAATGTGCTTGCAACTAAGCCCAACAACCTGAGTTCAATCCCCAGGACCTATGGCATAGAAAGAACCAATAGGGTTCCCTAGAACAGTGGGGTAGCCATGATTATATAAAAAAGAGAAAGAATATTGAGATCAGAATCATATCTCACACAAAATTAACATTAAAAAAGCCAGAGATTTGAGAGATAATCTCAAAGGGATATAATTTATACACAAGTACAGAGAGAGGTCAGGTGAATAATCATTAGACTGGACACTGACTGCATAATCTACTGGGAAGGGAAATGGATACAAAAGGAGAGATGAAGGCAGGCCACATGTGGTATCTAATGGGCTAGCAAGAGGGAATGGCAGGTCAAGGAGCTGCTTTCTATTCTGAGTGTTTCTCACCCCATAAATCTAGACCAGTGATAAATTGTACAGCACCACACAGACATAAGAAAGGACCCGTGAAACAGGAAATGTAAACACAATCTAGATGACAACAGTGTCCATTTACAACTAGATCAAAATAATATAGTATATTTATACTTCCTCAAGTCATCAGTATTAGCAAAATGAATTCTTAGATCCTGCTTGTATATTATTATGTAAGCCACTATGAAAAATATTATTCACATTTTTCAATTCATTCTTTTAATTAAAGGAGTAGCCAGGTCATGGTGTTGTACAACTTTATACCAGGATTCAGGAGGCAAAGGAAGTAGATCTCTGTAAATTTGAGGCCAGCCTGATCTAAAAGTGAATTCCTGGGCAGCCAAGGCTGCATGAGAAATCCTGTCTTGAAAAAGGAAAAAGAGTCCTCTGTGGGTCCTTGGACAACCAGGACTCTTTCTTTCTGTGCTGAGATCAGAGATGCAGACAGGTAAGTTTGTGCACACCTGGCAGGAAGGTCCCCAAGGGGGTGCTGGCACCACCAGCCACTGCTGCACCGGGACTCTTTGTTCCACACGACCCTGTTCCCCTGCAAGTTTGTCCTTTCCTCTGTGGGTCCTTGGACCACCAGGACTCTCTCTTCCTGTGCTGAGATCGGAGGTGCAGATGGGTAAGTTTAGGCGCACCTGGCAGGAAGGTCCCGAGGGAGTGCTGGCACCACCAGCCACTGCTGCAGCGGACTTCTTTGTTCCACATGACCCTGCCCTCTCCCCCGCAAGTTTGCCCTTTCCACTGTGGGTCCTTGGACGACCAGGACTCTCTCTGCCTGTGCTGAGATCAGAGGTGCAGATGGCTATCCAGAGGGGTGAGTGTGTGCAAGTCTTCCTGGAGGTCCCCAACTGCTGAGACTACCCTGACTGCAATCAAAGGAAGAGATGGGCATGTGCCAATCCAAGAATTCCTCCAACAACCTGAAAAGCAGCATGATAACACCAGAAACCAGCGAGTTTGCAACAGAAAAACCTGAGCAACCTAACCCAGAAGAAGTAGAAGAAATCGACTTTAAACGTAACTTTATGAAAGTGATAGAGATCTTTAAAGAAGAGGTGAAAAACTCCTTTGAAGAAAGGGATGAGAAAACTAACAAAAAGTTAGAAGAAATGAATAAATTCCTCAAAGATACCCTAGAAAACCAAGAAAAAGCAATCAAACAGGTAAGAGAAACAGTTCAAGACTTAAAAACTGATGGAGGCAATGAAGAAAACACAAACCGAGGGAAGGCTGGAGATGGAAAATCTGGGTAAATGAGCAGGAACCTCAGAATAACCAACAGAATACAAGAGATAGAAGAAAGAATCTCAGACGCTGAAGATAATGATAGAGAAAATAAACTCATTGATCAAAGAACAACAAATCCAACAAATTCTTAACACAAAACACCCAGGAAATCTGGGACACCATCAAAAGACCAAACCTAAGAATAATAGGGGTAGAAGAAGGAGAAGAAGCATAGCTCAAAGGCCCAGAAAATATATTTAACAACATTAAATTATAGAAGAAAACTTTCCCAACCTAAAGATGGATATGCCTATGAAGGTACAAGAAGCATACAGAACACCAAATAGACTGGATCAAAAAAAAAATTCCCTCGCCATATAATAATCAAAACACAAACCATACAGAATAAAGAAAGAATACTAAGAGCTGCAAAGGAAAAAGGCCAAGTGAAATATAAAGGCAAACCTATCAGAATTACACCTGACTTCTCTATGGAAACCATGAAAGCCAGAAGGTTTTGGATAGATGTGCTGCAGACACTAAGAGACCATGGATGCAAGCCCAGACTACTATACCCAGGAAAGCTTTCATTCACCATCGATGGAGAAAACAAGATATTCCAGGATAAAAACAAATTTAAGCAATACATAGCCACAAACCCAGCCTTACAGAAAGTACTAGAAGGAAAACCACAACTAAAGGAAGCAAACAACACCCATGATAACACAGACATCTAACAGCCCTCCACTGGCACAACTCAAAGAAGGGAAACACACAAACTCTACAACGAAAAAAAATAACCGAAGTTAATAACCTCTGGTCATTAATATCACTTAATATCAATGGACTCAATTCACCTATAAAAAGGCACAGGTTATGAGAATGGATATGAAAACAGGATCCAACATTCTGTTGTTTACAAGAAACACACCTCAACCAGAAAAACAGACATTATCTCAGAGTAAAGGATTGGGAAAAGGTTTTTCAATCAAACGGCCCTATGAAATAAGTCAGTGTGGCTATACTAATATTGAACAAAATTGACTTCAAACTAAAATCAATCAGAAGAGATGAGATGAACATTTTATACTCTTAACAAGAATAATCCATCACGATGAAGTCTCAATCCTGAATATATATGCCCCTAACATAAATGCACCCACATATGTAAAGGAAACATTACTAGAACTCAAAGCACACATAAACCCCACAAGCTAATAGTAGGAGATTTCAACACTCCTCTCTCACCAATAGACAGGTCAACCAGACAGAAACTTACCAGAGAAATAAGAGAACTAACAGATGGAATGAATCAAATGGACTTAATAGACATCTATAGAACATTCCACCCAAACAGGAAAGAATATACCTTCTTCTCAGCATCTCATGGAACCTTCTCGAAAACTGATCACATACTTGGTAACAAAGCAAACATCCACAGATACAAACAAATTGGAGTAACCACCTGTGTCTTACCGGATCATCATAGAGTAAAGTTAGAATTTAACAACAATTCCACCCCCAGAAAGCCTACAAACTCATGGAAACTGAACAGTCAACTACTGAACCACTTCTGGGTAAAGGAAAATATAAGAAAGAAATTAAAGTTTTCATTGAATTCAACGAAAATAAAGACACAACATACCCCAACCTATGGGACACTATGAAAGCAGTGCTAAGAGGAAAGTTCATAGCACTTAGTGCCCACATAAAGAAAATAGAGAAAGCACACATTAGTGACTAAACAGTACACCTGAAAGCTTTAGAAGAAAAAGAAGCAGACTCACCCAGGAGGACTAGAAGACTGGAAATAATCAAACTGAAGGCTGAAATCAACAGAATAGAAAGACAGAAAACAATCCAAAGAATCAATGAAACACAGAGCTGGTTCCTTGAGAAAATCAACAAGATCGACACACCCTATCCAAACTAATCAAGAGGCAGAGAGAACACTCAAATTAACAAGATCAGAGATGAAAAGGGGAACATAACAACAGACACTGAGGAAATTCAGGGAATCATTAGGTCTCACTACAAAAGCCTGTATGCCACAAAATTGGAAAATGTAAAAGAAAAGGACAGTTTTTTAGATAAATATCATATACCGAAATTAAATCAAGACCAGGTGAACAATTTTAATAGACCTGTAAGTAGCAAGGAAATAGAAGCTGTCATCCAAACCCTCCCAACCAAAAAAAGCCCAGGACCAGATGGTTTTGATGTAGAATTTTCCCAGAACTTCCAAGAAGAGCTAATACCTATACTCCTTAAGGTGTTTCGCATAATAGAAACAGAAGGGTCATTGCCAAACTCTTTTTATGAAGCTACAGTTACACAGATACAAACAAATTGGAGTAACCACCTGTGTCTTACCAGATCATCATAGAGTAAAGTTAGAATTTAACAACAATTCCACCCCCAGAAAGCCTACAAACTCATGGAAACTGAACAGTCAACTACTGAACCACTTCTGGGTAAAGGAAAATATAAGAAAGAAATTAAAGTCTTCATTGAATTCAACGAAAATAAAGACACAACATACCCCAACCTATGGGACACTATGAAAGATACCAAAACCACACAAAGACGCAACCAAGAAAAAGAATTACAGACCACTCTCACTCATGAACATCGATTCAAAAATTCTCAACAAAATACTGGCAAACAGAATCCAAGAACACATTTAAAAAATCATCCATTATAATCAAGTAGGCTTCATCCCAGAAATGCAGGGCTGGTTCAACATATGGAAATCTATCAATGTAATCCATCATATAAATAAACTGAAAGAAAAAAACCATATGATCATTTCAGTAGATGCTGAAAAAGCATTTGACAAAAACCAACACCCCTTTATGATAAAGGTCTTGGAGAGATTAGGGATACAAAGTTCATATCTAAATATAATAAAAGCAATATACAGCAAGCCGACAGCTACCATCAAATTAAATGGAGAGAAACTCAAAGCGATTCCACTAAAATCAGGAACAAGACAAGGCTGTCCATTCTCCCCATATCTCTTTAATAAAGTGCATGAATTTCTAGCAATAGCTATAAAACAGAATAAGGAGATCATGGGGATTCAAATTGGAGAGGAAGATTTCAAACTTTCTTTATTTGCAGATGATATGTAGTGTACATAACTGACCCGAAAAACTCTATCAAAGAACTTCTACAGCTGACAAATACCTTCAGTGATGTGGCAGGATACAAGATCAACTCAAAAAAAATCAGTAGCCCTCCTATATACAAAAGATAAAGAAACAGAGAGGGAAATCAGAGAAACATCACCTTTCACGATAGCCACAAATAGCATAAAGTATCTTGGGGTAACACTAACCAAGGAAGTAAAAGATCTATTAGACAAGAACTTTAAGACCTTGAAGAAAGAAATTGAAGAGGATACTAGAAAATGGAGGGATTCCCCCATGCTCCTGAATTGGTAGGATCAATATAGTAAAAATGGCAATTCTACCAAAGATTATCTATAGAATCATTGCAATCCACATCAAAATCCCAACAAAATCCTTCACAGACCTTGAGAGAACAATAACTAAGTTTATATGGAAAAACAAGAAGTCCAGGATAGCCAAAACAATCCTATACAATAAAGGAACTTCCGGAGGCATTACCATCCCTGACTTCAAACTCTATTACAGAGCTACCGTAATGAAAACAGCTTGGTATTGGCATAAATACAGAGACATTGACCAATGGAATCGAATCAAAGACCCGGATATCAATCCACAAACCTATGAACACTTTATATTTGGCAAAGAAGCTAAAACTATACAATGGAAGAATGAAAGCATCTTTAACAAATGGTTCTGGCATAACTGGATGTCAACCTGTAGGAGAATGAAAACAGATCCTTATCTATCTCCATGCACAAAACTCAAATCCAAATGGATTAAAGACCTCAATAAAAATCTTACCACACTTAACCTGATAGAAGGGAAAGTGGGAAGTAGCCTGCAGTCCGTGGGCACAGGAGACCACTTCCTATGTAAAACCACACTGGCACAGACAATAAGAGCAACAATGAATAAATGGGACCTCCTGAAACTGAGAAACTTCTGTAAAGCAAAGGACACTGTCATTAAGACAAAAAGGCATCCTACTGAATGGGAGAAGACCTTCACTAACCCCCCATTGGACAAAGGTCTGATCTCCAAAATATACAAAGAACTCAAGAAACTAGACATTAAAATGCAATATACCCAATTAAAAAATGGGGTAATGATCTGAACAGAGAATTCTCAACAGAAAAAGTTCGTTGGCCAAAAGATACTTAAGGTCATGTTCAAATTCCTTAGTGATCAGGGAAATGAAAATCAAAACACTTTGAGATACCTTCTTACACTTGTTAGAATGGCTAAAATCAAAAACACCAATGATAGCCTATGCTGGAGAGGATGTGGAATATGGGGAACACTCATCCATTTCTGGTGGGAATGCAAACTTTTGCAACCACTTTGGAAATCAGTGTTGTGGTTTCTCAGGAAATTGGGAATCAACCTACCTCAGGATCCAGCAATACCACTCTTGGGAATATACCCAAGAGATGCCCAATCATACTACAAAAGCATTTGTTCAACTATGTTCATAGCAGCATATTTGTAATAGCCAGAACCTGGAAACAACCTAGGTGCCCCTCAGTGGAAGAATGGATCAAGGAATTGTGGAATATATACACATTAGAATACTACTCAGTGGTAAAAAACAACAACCTCTTTAAATTTTGCATGCTAATGCATGGAAATAGAAAACACTATCCTTAGTGAGATATCCTAAACCCAAAAAGATGATTATGGTATGTATTCACTCATTAGTCTTCTTGAGCCATAAACAAAGAACATTAAGCTTATATCGCACAAGCCTAGAGAAGCCAAATAGCAAGGTGAACCCAAAGAAAAACATATATAGATCCTCCTGGAAATGGGAAGCAAACAAGATCACCAGGGAAAAGGTGGAGGCACGGGAATGGGAATAGGGGTGTAGGTAGGGTTGTTTGGGGTGGGTGAAACGGAGAGAGGGAGGGAGAAGAGAGAAGGGATGGACTGGGGAGAGCTTGGGGAAGTGGGAGGGTGGAGATCGAGGAAGGGTGGATATTGGAGAAGGGAATAAGATATCTACATTAAGGGAGTCATTTTAGGATTTGCAAGAGTCTTGGCTCTAGTGGGGATCACAGGTGTCCATGGGGATGACCCCAACTAGGTACTTGGGCAGCAGAGGAGAAGGATGTCTGATCTAGCCTTGTCCCATAGTCACATTGATGAATATCTTCAACATCACCATAGAACCTTCATCTGGCCGTGGGTGGAGATAGAGACAGAGACCCACATCACAGCACTGAACTGGGCTCCCAAGGTAGTTGAAGAGCAGAAAGAGGGAGAAGATGTGCAAGGAAGTCAGAACCACAAGGGGTTCGTCCACCACTGAGATGGTGTGACTGATCTAATGGGAGCTCACCAAGGCCCACTCGACTGGGACTGAACGAGCATGTGATCAAACCAGACTCTCTGAATGTGGCTGACAATGGGGGCTGACTGAGAAGCCAATGATAATGGCACTGGGACCCATCTCTTCTGCATGTATTAGCTTTTTTGGAATCGAGTCTATATGGAGGCACACCTTCCTAGGCCGGGATGGAGTGGGGAGGGCCTTGGGCTTCCCACAGGGCAGAGTATCCTGCCCCCTCTTAAGGAAGCAGGGGGAGGAAAAATAAAAAAGCAATAAAAAATTTAAAAAAAGAAAAAGGAAAAAGAAAAAAAGGAACCAAATACCCAGTTTTGTTAGGCAATGCTGATACATGTCTTTAAACCTAGCACTTGGAAAGCAGATGCAGATAGAAGCAGGCAGATTACCAAGTTGGGGCAAGTTTTGTCTACAAAGTGGGTTTCAGGAGAGTTGGGGCTACACTGTCTCTAAAAAAATTCAATAAGTAAAACATAAAGGTTTGCCTTATTAAAGCGTGTGGCTTTGGATACAGCTCAGTGGTTAAGGATGTTTGTTGCTCTTCTATGGGAGGTTCAGTTCCCAGCACCCATGTCAGGCCACTCACAACTGGTTGGAATGCCAGATCCAGGGAATCTCATGCCGTCTTCTGGCCACCCCAGGAACCTACACACATATGGCATTGAGCCATATAAACATCAAATAATATAACAAAATGAATCTTTCCCTTTTTTTAGTTAAAAAAGGAAGTTACTTACTTGTCGGTTTGTGAAGACAGAATAGGATTCCTTCACAAGTACATTCTTGATCATGCCTGGGTCTGTGATAGTAAACAGGGGTGTTGCACCATCAAACAACCTGTGTGGGAGAAAACAAATAATCAAACTGTAGCAATATTTTATTTATGTTTTTATAAATAAAGCTTGTCTGAAGACCAGAAAATAAAACTAAGACACTAGAGGCCAGGCAGTGGTGCCATACACCTTTAATCCCAGAATCTGGGAGAAAGAGGCAGATGGATCTCTGTGTGTTCAAGGCCACCCTGGACTACACAAACTCAATGCAGAAACAGATACAGACAGTGGTGGTTACCCTTTTAATCCCAGCACTAGAGAAGAATATAAATAAGGATGAGACAGGAACTCACTCTCTTTCAGTCTGAAAGTTTCTTAGAGTTAAAAGCTCTCTGGTAGCTTGGCTGCTTTGATTTCCTGGTCTTCATATTAAACCCTTATTATCTATCTCTTTTTTGTTTTAATTATTCCTGCTACATTTGGTGCCCAATATTTGGGGTACAAATTCACTAAGAAGTTATTTGCCTGAGGCTTTTTAATGCTGTGAGATAATGCTCTTGTATAGTGTAAGGATTTGTTACTTGTGTTGGTTTAATAAAATGCTGATTGCTCAGTTGCCAGACAGGAAGTATAAGTAGGACCACAAGACTAGGAGAATTCTGGGAAGAAGAAAGGCAGAGAGTCAGTCACAAGCAAGACACAGAGGAAGCAAGATGAGAATGCCTTGATGAGAAAAGGTGCCAAGACACGTGGCTAAACATAAACAAGAATTATGGGTTAATTTAAGTTGTAAGAGCTATTTAATGATAAGTTTGAGCTAATAGTTCAAACAGTTCATAGTTATATAAGCCTCTGTGTGTTTCTTTGGGAATAAATGACTGTGGGACCAAGTGGGACAGAAAGTTCTGTTTGCATTAACCCAAGCCAGGTTCTGAGTGGAACCCCAAATCTAGACATTGATTCTCATTTTACATGACCTTCACTCTGGTTATACAACACATTCTCGCAGAAGGTCCCAGTCTAATTTAAGGAGTCTCTTATCGAATACAGTGGAGTCTTTGTAAAGTCATTTAAGACACAATGAGTCACTTAAAGAAAAAACAATTCCAGAAGACATCATGATTAGAAATCACAAGTGGAAATTTTAAGTCAACATGTGAATATATGAAAGTTGCCTGTACCATTTTCCATAATTTTATATATTTCAAATACTTCAAGGAGCTGGAGAGATGGAACCACAATTAAGAGCACATATTGATCTTGCACAGGACCTCAGTTTTAGTTGCTATCACCCATGTTGGTTGGCTCATAACCATCTGTAACTCCAGCTCCAGGCTAACCCAATGCCTCTGGCCTTCATCATCATCAGTACTCATGTACAGACACACACATACACACATGCACATTAATAATAAAAGTAATATAAATAGATATTTAACAATAAAATATTAAACTAAAATTCATAATTAAATGCTTAAAATAAAATGTTAGAGTAAAAATTCAATATTTTAAATGAAAATAAATCCTTAACACATTAAAATTTTAAATGAAAAAATTAATCTTAATTAACCCAGATCCTGAAAGATGAGCATGTTGTATAGTCACTCATAGTGGCTACTAGCTGTAAAGCAAAGGATAATGAGCCCATATAGTCCAGGAGCTCAGAGAAGCTTATTAACAAGGAGAACCCTAAGAGAAACATATATAGCTCCCCTTGGAAAGGGGAAATAGACACGATCTCCTGAAAAAATTTAAAGCATGGGGTTG
>PVIU01028247.1:0-19242 GCA_004026605.1 Ondatra zibethicus | reverse complement strand
ACACACACACACACACACAGAGAGCAGAGCAGTTGCCCAAGTTTTCAGTATGTGACAAAATACCTGAGTGAAAGAACTTAAGAGAGAAGAGATTTGTTTTTGTTTTTTGCTCACAGTTTGAGAGGTTTCAGTCCATGATGCTTGAACAGCTCATGTCATGGTGGTCAGGAGGTCGGGGAGGTATGTCTTTGCCAGCATATTCTCCTTTCTCTCTATCTGGATCAATAGCTTATTTAGGGTAAGTCCTCCTCCCTTAGTAGTAATCCTCTCTAGAAACACCCTCATAGACATACCTAGAAATATGGTTTTCTCAACCTCCTAGGTTCTCCTCAACCAAATCAAACTGACCATAAGATTATTACACACAAAAAAACACATACACTACACTACACACACACACACACACACACACACACACACACACCCCAAATAGAAAATGATTTAGTTCTAGCAAGAAAGAAAGCTTATCATTTGTGACAAATGAACATGGAAAACATGAGTTCAACAGTTTCTTGCTGAGTGCAGCAAGACAGAAAGGCAAATATCCCGGGATGTCACGTGTGAATTTAAAGATGTGGTATACATAGAAACATTGGGCAGAATGGTGGCTGCCAGAGGCTGGGGACTGGGGACTTGGGGAGACACTCATTAGAGAATGCGAGGGTTCAGTTATGTCAGGTGACTACAGTTAGAGTAATGGCTGTATATTTAACCTTGGCTAAGAGACTCGATCTTCCTTCGTTGTTCTCACGCACGCACAAGAGGCAAGCACATGAGATGATGGATCAGTTAACTAGCCTGGCAGTGGTCCTCATGTACTCAGAGAACAAAATGCCTTATAGACGGTACCTGCTATTAGGCCTCAGAAAGATGGAGAGACAAAAAGAGAATGTGGCAAATCAGGAACCCCTCCTTGACTGGGAGTTTGAAATGCCACCTGGAGCTGAGCTGCGAGAGCCCCACTTTTAGGTCCCTGATGTCTGATCTCTTCCTTGTGGCTAAGGGTAAATGGTTACCAAACAATTACTGTATAGCAACAGAGATGGAGGAATCACACACAGGAGCATCTAATGTGTGCCCGCTGCCGTGATGCCTCCGGTGCTATAAAAACTCATTTAGTGCTCACTGCAGTCTGGGAGGGAAGGCCGTGGGACATCTCATTCTGTGGAAACTGGAGACACAGAGATTGTAATTTTGCCAAAGACACACAACTGAGATGTGTCAGGGTTCCAGAACTGAAACAGATGCCCTGTCCTCTGGCTGCACTCTCAACCTTAGACCTGTTTTTGACACGGTTGCTCTCTAGACAGGGTAGTGAATGAGAAATTGCCGCAGAAGCATCTCCTGCTAACCCCTGTTACCTTATGGAAGTAGCAGCCTGGAAATATGAGGGAGCCACACAAGTGGCTTGTAAGAAAGCCAAGGGCATTTCCCCGGCTCCAGTTGCTATCACAAGCCTGCTGCCAATAAGCCAGGGTTGGCTAGGGGCAACCCTTTCCTCTGCATCCTGAGGGCCTCTAGAGGGCATGTTGGAAGTGCCCTCGAGAGGCATGAGCCTGAGTTGCAGACTTGTAGTGCTGCGCATCCTAGGGCACTAAAAGCCAGTTTGAAGAGAGCCTTGGCAAGCGCAGTGCAGGAGATGGCTGAACACAGTGGCCAGGAGCTCAGGGTTGTCATGTTGTTATACAGTCTGAAAGTAACACAGTGAACCCTCAAAGCAATCCAATGGGGAAATGTCTCAGAGTACTTTTGTGGGAAGCAGCTCAGCACTGGAAGTCTCCAAAGCATCTAGAAATAGCCCCCATGAAAGAGCATCCTCCCTGAGCAAGCCAATGATGACATCATGGGGCCAAGTGGAATAGGCCTGTACTCTACTTTCCTCCCACACCCCAGGATGTCAGAGAAGTAAGCAAGGAGGAAAGACCCAGAAACTGCTGAGGAGACGGGCATAGGAATGCCACATTGAACAGTAAGCTTAGGGCAAATTGTTTTCTCTGTTGCCAGGTCCTCTACCCTTGGGGTAGCCTAGATACTTGGGATCAGACCAGGCCACTGAATCCGTGAAGGCTTCTAGAAGGTACAGCACCTGGGGCAGGGGCTGCTACAGCTATAAGGACAGCTGTTGGGAAAGTCTCTGCCTCTTCTCACTACCCTGTCCATTCCAGTGCATGTAATGGGCTGGTTTTGCATGCATCTGTTCACCAGCTTTGTGGCCTTTTGTCTTTTGAGGAAGGGGCTATTATTGTCCTCCACATAAACGAGGTCTCTGAAGCTCAGAGAACATAGAGTATTTATTTGGCCCAGATTTTTCAAGTCAAACAATCTCCTTCTTGGTTAATTTCACAATTGAAGGGTTCTTTATGTTATAAAGTCAACAGTGCCCAGTCTTACGGTCTCAGCATGAAGACTTAGAGGGATCTAAGCAGGGATGGGTGGGGTACCACAGACCATAACTGGCACGGGGACTTCCTGTGGCAGAGGGCTCTAAGAATGGGGGCTCTAAGTCTTAGTTGCTGCCCTGATCCATGGGCATGTGGAGCCATTTCCTCTGAGGGGAAACCTTTATTCCTGGAGGGAGGAAGAGAGCTGTAGGACTCAGGAAGTGCATGAAACTTACGGGACGAATGAGGGAAGTTCCTCAAAGTTGGGAGATCCCCAAGGCCACTTATCGAGGTTATCTAAGCTGTGAGAGAGAGATGCTCTGGCTGGCCCAGATGCCTGGAGAATTATGCAGCAACCTCCTGGGATGCAGCTTTCATGAGAGTCATTCATTGCCCGTGCCGGGGTGGGCTTTTCAGTAAGGCATCAGTCTTTCTGTCACCTAAGTGTATACTCCTATAACCCCAGTAGTCTCACCGATTCACTAAACTAGACTCCATGGAATTGTTTCTTAGATCTTTCATTGGTGTTCTATCTAGGGTGAACAGATTTTTGTTTCTCTCTCTCTAGGAAAAGTCACATAACACAACACTTGCATGACTTTCCCTTTGCTTTTTATGTTGGCCTACACCAGTGGGTATTTAATGGTGGAGAGGCATAAGTAGGGAAGGCTCCATGTTGAATTCACAACATTCCTTGGCTTTCCTACTTCCCTGTTAGATTTGTTATGATGCATGAAAACAATGCCAGTACTCAGACGCATGCATGCACAAATATGAAAGAACATACATATTCACATGCAGACAGGAAATTCTTGTATGTACCCTTTGCAGATACAGATCCACATGCCCCAATATATGCATGTACATATATGCATGCGCGCACACACACACACACACACACTGATTCTCATGGGAAACTAAACATCAGTTTCATTGCTCCAAGGGCTCATCTCTCGGAGTCAAAGTAGCACCAAGAGAAATGAAGTGTCTTTTTCCTAAGAGCTATGAGCCGTTTCCCTGAGGAACTGTGTCAGGAAAATGTCTCCTTCAAAAACTTACAGGGGCTGGGGAGCTATCTCAGTGTTAAGACCCTACTCTCGCAGAATCAAATCTAGCTTTGCTCCCCAGCACCCACATGGCAGCTCACACCCATCTGTAAGTCCAGTCTCTGGGGATTTGATGCCCACGCTCGTTGTTGTGGGCACTGTACAGGTGTTACACAGGCGTATGCACTTAGGCAAGACACACACAACCATAAAACAAATGTAAACAAATCTAAACAAGAAGGATCTCACAGAAGTTTCCTTTTGTTTTGTTTTGAGAGCCTCTCACTACATACCTCAGGCTGGCCCCAAACTCATTATTCTCCCACCTTAGCCTTTCGAGTGCTGGGAGTACAGTCATGTGCCATCATGTCCATCCAGAACATTCTTGAAGGGAAATTTCCTGTTAAAATATCTGGTTTCTTGATGGGAGCAGGTGAAGCAGCCTACTCAAGACTCACTTTTCACCACGTTGGCTCTTCTACGTGTGGCATAGCTCAGGGCCCTTTCACCTGAGACCTCTCATGGACTCCAGTATGAGCCAGTGTAGCTGGATGTCTCACTGCTAGAGGCCTGAGCCACTGAGGTAGAATCCCGGTCTTGTTTTCCCCAGGACTGCTGAGGGCTGGCACATGCCGAGACTCCTTTCACATGCAGAAAGCTGTGCCTTGTGCTGAAGGACATGGGCACTTCTCATGGTCACCATGCTAGGTGAATCAAGGCCATTAGAGGAACTGGACATGCTGGCCATGTGGGACAGAAAAGGTCAGTCATAAACATGTGCCTGGCCTCTCTTCAGCAACAAGACTGGACTCTGTAGCCAAATGCCAGTCTGCCCCCCCCCACCCCGCAGAACGAACATGGGAGAATTCCCAGTGAGAAGAGGTTGATGGCCCCTTGTTCCTCATGAGCCATTTGAAGGGGAAGACCTTCTTATGGCCTGCAACATAAACGGGGCTGTGGAGGCCCAGGACTGGCAAAGGAGATCATTCTGGAGAGACCACGAACTAGCACACTTGCAGTGAAGACTGGTCCCAGAGGACTTGCAAAACAGCTGATGGACCAAATGCAACAGTTGGTGCTCCAAAGTCTTAATCATGTTGGCTATTGTGTAAAAAGCCAGACATCAGGAGAGGAAAACACTGACTTACCACCACTAACCGTATCGGATGGAAGGTGAAATCAGTCCAGTTTTACTGGCAAGGACCCATCAGCTCTTCTTCCTGTGGAAAGGAAAAAGAAAATGGAGAGGGAACTAAAAGGAATGGAGGACGGAGAGAACAGAGAGGAGAACGGAGAGGAGAGGCAGGCGTGTAAGAATAGTCAACACAGATCCCGTTTAGTGTGTATCCAGAACAGCACAGGAAGGTTCTATGCCCACAAAATGCCCTTTTCTATTTGTGTTGATAGGTAGCTCAGTGTTGTATTCTCCCACTTCTGACAAAGACATGACGCCAAGAAAAGTATTTTGTTCTGACTGAAACCAAGTCAAACCCAAGGGGTGGGGAAAAATACCCTAGTAAGTTATCTAGCTATGTAGATATATGGTTACTGATACATACCCTCCTGATCTGGAGGGGTCATAGTTATGGTTTCTGTCGCTGTGAAGAGACACCGTGACCACAGCAACTCTCATAAGGAAAGTATTTAATTGGGGCTGGCTTACAGTTCAGAGGGTTAGCTCATTATTGTCATGGCAGGAAGCATGGCAGCATGCAGGTAGACATGGTGCTGGAGAGGTAGCTGTGAGTTCTACATCTGGATCCAAAGGTAGCAGGAAGTGACAGTGACAGTGAGCATGGCTTGAGCACCTGAGAGCTCAAAGTCACCTCCAATGACACACTTTCTCCAATAAGGCCACTCCTACTCTAACAAGGCCACACCTCCCAGTAATGCCATTCATTCCCTATGAGCCTATGGGGGCCATTTTCGTTTAAACCACCACAGGAGGCAATGGGGATGGGAGGGGGTGGTAGTGAGTAGGTGTACGGCAGTCCTATTGAAAGGGTACATTGCTACCAGGCTGTGCTTGCCTTTGGGGGACGTAGAAACTGTATTCCTAGACATGCCTTTGTGAGAGATGATAAAAATTCAGTTTTATGGTATGTCTCCAACTTTAAAAATACCAAATAAGTTTTAAAAATTTTAATTTAATATTATTGTTGTGTGATAAAGAGGGCGAGAGAGTGTGAACACACGTGTGGAGGTCAGAGGTCAACTTTTGAGTGTCATGTCTTTCCTTCCATCTTGGGTTCTGGGGACCAAATTTAGATCGTCAGGTTTGTGTGACAAGCACTTTTATTAGTTTGCTTTTTTTCAGTTTATAAAATTAAATTATGTTGAGTGTTTATCATTTGTTACCTGACCCTTAAAAGGATAATTGAAAAGTATGAGATGCACTCCCTCGCTGCTCTCTTCACTTCCTCCACTCTCCCCTCCCTTCTCCACCTCTCTCCTGCTAACCAGACAGGCTGGTGTTTTGGCATAATCAGGACTTTCAAGTTAAATAAAATTAATTTCTTGTTTTCAAACAACACTGTAGCAGTTTTTAAATTCTTTGGCATCCTTCCATTGAGGGGTAGCATCTATGCCTTCTCCCCTGGAATGTGCCAGGCTTGCTACTGTTTTGACCAACTGTGCATGGAGAAAATGACACTGTGGTGTCTAAGCTGGCTCCTAAAAGGCCAGGCAGCTTCTGTGTGTTTCTCCTGGAACTCTCTTCATGCACCTGTCCTTCGGGGGTCCAGGCTCTCCATGTTTGTCGCAAGATACTCTCTGAACTCAGCCACCGTGCTGAGAAGCCTGAGGCACACCAGAGACCCTGTAGAGGTGCTCCAGGGAGAGTCTCTCCACAACCTTCTAGCCATCAGTGAGCAACGGTGACCATCACTGTGCAGGAGCCACCTTGGCTAGCCCATCCAGTTGAGCCTCTCGTGGATCCCAACCCCTGCCACCACTCATCCCAAGTGAGAATTGCATTGCTGAGTCCTCTCAATTCTCAGCCCCAAGACATGGCAATACTTGTTTTCAGGGTCAGGGTAGTTTGCTACTCAGTGGTGGTGCCTGAACACAAGCACCTGGCATGCTTGGCACCTGTGTAAAGGGCTCCAAGTTCTTCCTGGGTCTTGTGTCACTGTGGACTCATATTTGCACAGAGTGTAAGCTTTGGGTGTCTCAGTACCCCACACTTCTGCAGCTAGAGACAGAAAATGGCTGTGGGAAACATGGAGCATTCGTGAGCTGGGAAGGATGTGGAGGCATCTTCCATAAGAGGCAATTAAAATGGGCAAGTTAACCTTTAAGGAAAGAGGCTTACTTTACCTTTGCATCTTAGAGATTTGACCTGTGGCAGATTTGACAAATCCCTTCTTTCACCTAGCCCAAATCACCTGGCTGCCTGGCGTTTGGACCCAGGACTCTCAGACTGTGTACATATGGAAAGTGCAGCCAGGGCCATGGAGAGGCGCTGAGCCATGCCTTTCCTCTGAGCTAGGAAATGACAGGAAAGGGAGAAGAGAAAAAATCAGGAGAGGGAAAAAGAAGGGAGACAGAGGAGGAGGGAGAAAAGGAGGAGAAGAAAGGAAGGAGAAGGAAGTGGTGGAGAGAAGAAAGGAAAGAAGGGAGAAGGAGCAAGGAAAGGAAAGAGGGAAGAAGCCATGGGAGGGAAAGAGGAAATGAACAAGGAACCTGAGTGAGAGAAAAGAGGAGATGGGGAGGGAAAGAGGGATGTAAGGAAGAGGGGAAGGCAGGAAAGGAAGAGGGACAGGAGGAATGGGAGACGAAGGGGAGATGGAGGAAGGCAGCAAAAGGAAGCAGAGAAGTGAGGAGAGGAAAGAAAGCCACTTCAGCGTGGCTACCTGCATGGTGTTTTCATTTCCCCCTTTCCTGCCATGTTACCTTCATCAGAAGCAGACGGACTGAAGCACTGCGAAGCCTACCCAGGCAGGGAGCATTGCTTTAATTCACTCAGGTCACGGCAAACCCATTGGCATTCAGCGTGTGAAGTTGTTTGAACTTACAAGGAGTAACCCAGCAACAGCAATTACCCCACGTGTCCGTCGTGCTCTGATGATACAAATGCAAGCAGAATGGAGTCTCATAATTTCACAAGGTGACAAAAAATGGATTCTGCTGTTTCACCTTCACCTATGAAGGTGCAGGGAGATGCCAGCAGGCCAGCTAAATACACAAAGTCCTTGGGCTAGGCTCCACTGATGTGGGCTCCTTGCCCTGCTCTCTACCTTGGGCTTGTTGCTCCACGGCAGGGGGGACTTTCGTCTGCGAGAGCACACCCCAAGAATTTCTTATCAGATTTGCTGTGGAAAAGGCTAGAGGCTGGCTAGTAAGAACACATTCATTCAGAGTTCACAAATTGGGATTCATTTTTTGTTATAGAGAACCAGAGCTATGTCAACACGGGCACTAATCGTTGAAAGGAAAAGCAAAGCAAAACAAAACAGACAGAATAATCTTGCCATCACATGTAATATTTAGTGAGTTCCAACTCTCAGCGTGGTACTGTCCGGAGTCCTTTACATACATATCTCACTCAGGCTTCAAAGCAATTCTGAGAGGGCAGTTTTGGTATTCTCTCTATTTTAGAGGTGATGATTTCGAGACACAGAGAGGGCAAGCTCTGCCCAAGGTCACACAGCTAGTGAGTGAGAGACCCTGGATTCAGGTTCCCAGAAAGCTAATTATCAGAGCAGCATCCTCAACTTTTTTTTTTTTGGTAAGGCCACTCCCAGCTAAGAATTCAAGTTGTTAAGAATCAGTTTAAGAGTACCCACTTCTATTCTTCAAAAAAAAAAAAAAAAAAAAAAAAAAAGAAGGTAAGTATCCTGTATCGTGTCCATACTCTTCCCCATTCATTAAGTCAGGGTTACTTCTTGTCTATCTCGTTGCTCTTTATTTCATGCATTGGTTAAAAGAAATTTCACTTAGACCCTAGATTCGTGTTCCACCCTGTTAGACTGGATTTCTCATTATGATTCGAAATCAGTGAGTTTTTTTCTGGAAGGTCTGGTTGACTAGACTAATCACAGCTGTGTTTGAGGGGATCTCTGAGGAAGGGATATTTCGCCATGCAATCTAGATTGGCAATCAGGGCCCAGCCTGGGTCATCAGCTGCCAGCTCCCAGGACAGCTCCGCAAAGGGCTCTCAAGTCCCACTTTGCTTGATGGGCACAGTCAGTGGCCTCCAGGGAGTTGGCTGGAACCCAGAAGCCTGAGCAATTCTTTAAGCTGGAGGTAGCCAGCCAGTTCATCTCATGCTGGGTCACCATCAGCAAGGAGTTGATGGAGGGAGTGGAGGAATCTGGCAGTTCTGTGTATGATACAGGCAAGAGCTGTTCTTAGGTTACAAAATGTCTCTGGGCTTGAGTCTGGGGGTAGGTGTGCCAGGAGAAAGATGTTCCCTCGCTGTCACCAGGAAACAGATGGCTAGGACTTCCTTGTAAGCAGGTGGCCTGCCAGCTGATGTGAAAACATCCTGGCTCTGTCACCTTGGCACGACAGTCAGAGACTCCCTAGGTCCCTTACTACCCAGCTATGGGAAGAGACAGGCCAGTATCCTGTTCTCTATAAAACCAAACAAAATGGAATATCCCCTTCTCAGAGCAACATTTAACTCCCCCCCCCCAACTTTTCAAAAATAGGGGAGCAAGAGAGTCTGCCAAGGAGCTATAAACGGTGTCCTCCTTAGGCCATTTTATTTTGGAAGAAAAGGGGAAAGTTCTAGATTCCCAGAACCATATGGTATTAGGGATTGCCTTGTTTGGGGTCCAGTGTTTCCAAACAGATCTTTCTAGAGAAACAAATTTTTTAATGGGAAAGCGTCCCCCTTTCAAAATGATCTATTTATTTTTATTTTCTGTGCATTGGTGTTGGCCGGCATGCATGTCTGTGTGAGGGTGTTGGAGCCTCAGGAACTGGAGTTGCAGACAGGTGTGAGCTGCCATTAAGCTCCAGTCCTCTGGAAGAGAAGCCAGTGCTCTTAACTACTGAACCATCTCTCCAACCTCAAGGAAAAATTTTAAATGGCATATTTTCACATGGAACCACGTGATTCAGAGACATTGGTTCCACGAGACAATCTTTTACAAGCAATTTGGGGGATACTGAGGAGATTGATTAGTTGGTGAAGTTCCTCTGGCTGAAACCCAAGGACCTGAGTTCAGGTTCCTAGCACTTCCAAACTGGGCGGGCATGGTGGTTCATGCCTGTAATCTCAGTCTGGGATGTGGATCCCCAGACTCCACTGTGTAGCTAGCCTGGCCAAGTTGGTGAGTTCCAGGGCCAGTGAGAGACCCCGTGTTGAAAAATAAGGTGTTTTGAAAGATACCTAACCTTGACCTCTGCCCTCCTCCACACGCATGTGCACACACAGGAATATCCATAGTCACGTATCTCTCAAAGACATTTGAGCCAAACAAGATATACTCAAGAACTGAATTTGGGTCATGGACCTTTGCTTTGCAACCCTGGGAAAACCCCAACCACTTCCAGCGAAGGGGACAGAGATAAGATCATTAAGTTGAGGAGCAATAGCAGACGGCTTCTTGGTGTTCGATGTACAGCAGGGTCCCAAACCCTTCCCTACCTTCTGGATTCTGTTGGCTCCTTCCCTCTTCCTCAGCAATGAGAGTCTGCATCTCTATACCCAGGGGGTGTTTCAAAAACTCAGAAGACTCATTTTGCCTGTGTAAGCTGGAAGCATTGACTCTCCACTCTCAATATACAAGCAAGGCTGCCCTCCTCTCCCTGTCTCTGGGTCCCACCATGCTCTTAAGGTCTTCCTTGCATTTTCCAAATAAAGGTACTATAGTGAATCCCTGCAGCAGGCAAGAGTCACCCTCAGGGAGAGCCATAAATAAGCACAGCTCTGGAGACTGGATGTGAGGAGAAAAAGCCTTGTCTGTGGGACCGTCGGTTAGTGCAGACCTTGCACTTAGAGGAGTCAAATCTTTCTCCTCACCAGAGTCAGGTACCCATGTCTCAGTGCAGGAGCTCTTGTTATCACTGACGTTGGCTACAAAGAGACATGAGGAAGAAGACAGCAGAGACTGTGTGGTTGTATAGCCTGGGGAAAAAGCTACCTCGGAAATGGGGGATGCTTTTTAAAGCATATTCAGTAGTAGAGAACATGCTGTGTTGGCCCATCTCAAGTAATTACTGGGACCATGCCTCTGAGTATCCTGTAAATGCAAAATAATGAGCATGCCATTTCTACTAATAATACTTTTATTAAAAGTAAAGTTCAGTTCGGTGATGTGAAAAAACAGGCAAATGTTCTTCCCATTTCTCTCTTCTCCCTTCTCCTCTTTCCTCTCCGCTCCTTTTCTTTGTTCCTTTCCTCCTGTCGCTTCAGAGGGCTAAATGGCATCAGCCACTGTGTCTCTGGCACCCCTGGATAGCACCAGTGCTGGGGTCACCTTTGAGCTCATTCTTGGTCACTGAGGATGGCACGATAGAAGGCCTGCTTGTGTTTTTCAAGTCTTGTCCCAAGGAAGAAGTGAGAGATGGGAAGATCTTCACCTTTGCTGTGTTGTGCTGTTTTCAGGAGCTGGCAAAGCTTACGGATGTTTCCTCAGAAAATAACAGTTTAAACATATACAAAAAATACAGTCACAAAGGAAGCCTAAGATATTAAAATATGCTTATAAAAATATTAAAAACCAGAAATGTGATAAATGCACAATTATTAATGCCTTAAATATGATCCAGTGGCAGCTCTAATAACTATTATGATTTCCAAGTGCTACTAAGCATATTTCATGATACTGATACCTACAACAACTATAAAGTGCTGCAGAAATACCCACACTTTTTCTTGGTGATAAACTTCCAGATACACTAACAACTGTGGACGTGCTCAGTTGCAAGCAGAGGTTAATAAAAATAAATTATGGATTTGTCCTATTCAAAAGAATAGAGTCCACTGGCTAGTTCCTATCTCTCTAGATACCAGGGTGGAGAAAATAGCTCTTCTGCCTTCTGTTTTCCAAGGTGAGGGTGTGATTAGCTGGGCATGGTTGTGAACAATTGCTCAACTGTCCAGTCAGTCACATTCTTAGCAGCTATTTGCGAATACCTGCTGTGTTCCAGGCACTTCATTTACTTCAAAAACATCCATTCACACCTCCCATGTTGGTGCATACCTGTAATCTTGGCATTTGGGAGGAAAAGGCATGAAGATTGTCATTGAGTTTGAGGCTAGCCTTGTCTAAGTAGCAAGATCGTATCTCAAGAAAACCAAACAAAAATCATCATATAGACCTTTGGGTATAGGCAGGTAGTGGGGTGATCATACTCCCCAGCTGTTAGCACATAATGAAACTTACTCCATGTAAAGGCTTGCTTGCCTTTTATTTCCTCTCATAGAGCCACCGCCCTCATCAACCCCAGGGTTTGCTCTTGTTCCCCTCCCCACAGCCATCTTAACATGTGTCCTAAGACATGTGCACATCTATGTAATACAATACCACATTGTGGGTGGAATTCTTATTTTTTATATCTAGTATCTTGCTATGTATCACATTAAATTTCCTACCTTTTTCTGCTCGTCGCATCATGAAGAAGTGCTGTCTGCCCTGAGGTGGGCTTTTGTGTGGCTTCCTATGCTTGGAGAGTTCATCGAGTGCACTCTGACAGCGACTTTGAAATGGCAACTTGCTCCAGCCCAGAATAGCTTGGGAAGAGAGTCTCAATTGGGGACCTTTCTAGATCAGATTGGCCTATGGGCACATCTGTGGAGATAGTCTTGATTGACGATGGATACGAGAAGACCCATTCAGCTTGGGCGACATCATTCTCTAGCCTGGGTCCTGAAGTACACAAGAGTGAAGAAAGCTAGCAGACAGCATGGGTGCATTCGTGTCTCTCCGCTCTTGATGTGTTTGGGTGCTTAGCTCCCTGTCTTGACATCTCCAGTGTGATGTGTACTATATAAGAATTGTTAGCTCTGTAGACCCTTTCCTCCACTATGTTGTTTTTATCTGCTATTTCACCACTACAATATAAATGAAGCTAGAAGATGTAGATACCCACTATATTTTTACATCCTCTTTCCTAAGGATAGAAACCCAAATTGAGGCTAGCTGTCCTTCATGTTGTTGCTACCAACAGGTCTGTGGTGAGAATCTTTAAAAAAATGCCTCACAGACTTGTGCGTGAGATATTTTCTCTGACTCCTGCACCTAGGATGGCGTGGTCACTAGATACTAGGACATGTTCTCACAAAATGTCACTGAGCCAAATCAGATTGCTTTCTTGAAAAGATGGGCCAGTTTACCTCCCACCCACAGAGCACAAGGACTCCATTCGCTCCACATCCTCATCAAAACGTGGGGGGCTGTCCTCTGTAATTCTGCCCCTGTTGAGGGGTGTCAGAGTCAGGCACCTTACACACTGCAGTGAATGTTTGGGGTGCCTAGGAGTACCACCGGTGTGTGCCCCAATAGTAACAGACCCGTGCACGTTCAGGGTCACACTGAAACTGTTTTATACCAAACTTGCAACATATATCCCTCCATCTATTTCTCCCTCGTGGCCTTCGTCATGGCCTAAGAATCAGTGGAGCCCAGAAGCAAAGTCTAGCCATGTGATAGACATAACCATACCTGGGGAACACTCAGCTCAACAAATGGAAGTTAAAAGCCACAGACTCTGTTATGCTCGAAAGCATTCATTTGTTGCCCAGGAGTCCTGGAGGAATCAAGCTCACATTGCCTACACCAAAGACCTCAGGGATTCCTGGTGTCCACGACTTCTCTTCCAGCCATGGGTCTCTCTTCCTGTTCTCAGTGCTTGGTCCCTGCAAATAGTCTATAACCCATCTAACTTATATCCATTGCTTCTACCCCTCTACAACAACTCTACGGGGTAGATGTGCATCCCTTTTAATAGACAAGGGAACACTGTCTCTTGCCCCCCTGCTTCTCAGGCAGAGAGGACTAAGACACCCTTCATGCTGTTTCCAGATTTCCCTAGTGACATTCCACCCAGAGTCTTAGAGAACTCACTTAACAAGGAGTCAATTCATGGCTGCCCCTCTCCCCTTTCTCCCTTCTGGTGACAGTTAATTTTCTACATCAGTTTGGCTAGTACAGTTTGGGTCAAACACAATTCTAGATGTTTCTGTGAAGGTTTTTTTTTTCCAATTTTGGACGAGATTAAAATTTCGATCAGTAGACTGGGTGAAGGAAGCATCCTGTCCTCTGGACTAGGTCTGGGAGTCCTCCAGTCCTTTGAAGGCCCTAAAGAGACTAAGGTTCCAGGAGGAAGAAAGAACTGCTGTAGACTGCCTTCAGACTTGAGACTGTAATGTCAACTCTTTCTGTAGTCCTGGATAGTTTGTGTCTGAGATGACACATAAATGTATGAGCCAATTCATTAAAAGGAAATCTACCTTCAGCTCCATATCTGTTTTTCATTTCTATCTTTTGTTTTGTTTTGAGACAGGACTTCTGTGTAATAAATAGTCCTGGATTCCTGGAAATCACTGTATACACCAGGCTGGCCTTGAACTCATCGAGTTCTGCTTGCTTTTGCCTTCCAAGTGCTGGGGTTAAAGGTGTGTGTCACCACGCCTGGCTTCCATCTCTATCTTTACCTCCATCTACATCTCTATCCTCATCACACATTATCTCCATCTTTATCTTTATCCCCATCATCACTTCAATCTCTATTCTTAGCTTTCTATCCATTTCCAGTCTCAATTTCCATCTTCATTTCCATGTCCACCCACATATTCACCTCCAGCTTTATCTTCACCTCCATCTATTCTTTCTCTGTCAACAACACACATCTGATTGGTTCTATGTCTCTGGAGAACCCCAGCTAACATCTCATTCCATATAGATCTTTTTTAAACAAACCACTTACCCTCAAAGTCCTGTCTCATGATGTGCTTTTGAAGAATCCGAAATAAGTCAGACAGATCATTTATCAAGCCATAGGCTTGCTGGTCATATCTACTATCACTCTTCATCATGAGCGAGAAGAATTTGTACCAACTTGTTGAATAGCCACTGAGGGCCGTATTGTGGCCCTTGGAAATGACCAGGATATTAAAGCTGTCTCTTCTAGCATAAAACTTCCCATGCTGAGCCCTATCACTAATGCAATTCAACAACTGACCAAGTGATAGATGGCTCCACTCAGTTTTGTTCATGTGTTCTGTATGTGTGTATGTGTGTGTGTGCATGCGTGTGTTGTTGTTTTTGAGATAGAGCCTCACTATACAGCCTAAATCAGCTTCAAACTTCAGATCCCTTTGCCCCAGGATCCCAAGGACGTGGGTTACAGATGCATGCCACCACCCCTATCCCACTCATGTTTGAACAGAGACTCTTGCTCAGCTTTTTGTGTTTGTCCCTGAGCAACTCGGCTGTGGGAAGGGAAGTGGAGTCACGTGTTTGAATTAAATCCTGTGTGTGACTTGAGCGAGCTTTAGAGACTAGAGGATAGATAGACGGAGCAACGTGAAGACCTTCTGCCAACTGTAAGTCAATCATAGCATCACAAGCAACCTCCATGATAAAGAATATGAAAGAGACTACTTCGCTGGAGCTGAGTTCGCTAAGTCCAGCTCACTGGGGTGATGGACTTGTTGCCAGAAAGGAAACAAGTACTTCAGCTTTCCTTTGCGGGGGGGGGGGGCTTCACAGATATGGCTTTCTTGCAGGTGAGTAAAATATATGGAGAGGGAAGGAGAGGGGAGGAAAATATTCTTTCTGCCTGTGAAAAGAACAGGTCCTGTATCAAGACATTCAGATCTACAAATAGATTTTAGCCAGGAAATGAAGCTGGGTTTCTTAACCTGTCACTTGTCTATCATATAGTGTTCAGAAACATCTAGAAGCTAGGGATGGTGATGTAGGTTCGTAATCCCAACTACTTGAGAGACTGAGACAAAAGAAATGCAAGTTCAAGGTCTGCCTGGGTTACAGGATGAGTTCCATACCAGCCTGGGTAACTTAGTGACATAAAGAACTTAGGAATAAAGAATTTATAAAAGGTTGGGGATGTGATTCAATGCAGAATGCCTATCTTGCATGTGAGAGACCCTGGGTTCCATCCACAATACTGAGAAGAAAAAGCATCTAGAATCCTCTACCCACATAGGCATGCAGGTGTGATCTCTCTCTGCCCTCATGGCATGTCGTTCTTCTCCAAGGATGCCCTCTACCATGGGATTCTGTAATCAAGTCAATGTATTGTTAGGGTCTATGCGTCAGGTTAAATATTTTGGGACCTTTGTCATGCGCATGTTAGTGTCTCACTCAGCATCCCAGCTGACAATGAGGCCCTGATGAAGGGGCAAGGCATGCATCTTCTTGGGAAGGGATAGGGTTCATATAGGGGAAATTCCTTCCCAACAAGATGAGAAACACCTTCCCAATAGGCAAAGCAGAGTCAGAGTCTTGCTACAGCCATCGAAACTGAAGTCCCGAAGTTTGAGGGGACCATACCTGACAAGGAGACTCCTGTGGCCTACACGATACTGAAGTGTGGAGACTGCCAGGCAGGGTCACCCTGCAGCGTTGTGATCCCGACATGTATCTAGCAGCGAAGTGGAAACGGCGGTGCAGTCTGATTAGGCAGTGTTTGTAGTGGTGTAAAGTAATGACAGCATTAATTTTGCTCACAAGCCAGCCATCTGAGCTGAGCTCAGTGGGGACAGCTTTTCTCTGTTCTACAAAGCATCAGTTGGGGCAGCTTGAAGGCTTGGGACTGAAATAATCCGAAGTCTTGTTTAATCACATGCCTGCCAGTTGATGGTGGCTGTCGGCTGTGGCACAGTGGGAACTGTCACCCCTACATGTGACTTTCCCAAGTGGCCTGGGCTACCTCAGGACATGGTAGCTAGGTTACAAACATGAACAGCCCATAGGAGCAGGTGTCACCTTGTCCTGCTTTTTGTTTTATGACCTCAGAAGTCATGCAGCATCACGTCTACCATTATCATTGACCTGCTGAGAGCAAGGAGACAGTGTACACATATTTCTAGAGGAACTTCCCCCTGCAAGAGAGAAAATCGAGTAGAAGCAAATGGAGTAGCGCAGGTGTCTTTGAGCAATGCACTGTGCCATATGTAGGCGGGGCAGAAAGGAGGGATAGGAACTGAGCTACCATAGGGATACATACCAACCTTTCTGGTGTGCTAAGTTGTCCTAAGTTTCCTTGACCCTAATGGAACTTCGTGGGTTGGGGTGAAGGGGAACTGAGTTACCTAGGAGCTGAGTTGGAGAAGACAGGAGCTGGATGAATGCAGTAACAGCAAGAAGCCGAGGACTGGGGCTGGATATTACTAACAGAACCCACAAGCCAGATGGCGAAAACGAACAAAATGGGGCTGGGGACTCTGTCCTGAGCAAGGTCTGTAAGAACAAGATGGCTGCAGCAGATGACAAGAAACCGAGAAAGGAGTCTGTTTCACTTGAAACTGGAAAAGCTCTTTAGCATCCCAGAAGACGTGGCCCCCATATAGAACAGGCCACCAAAGGCAGAAGGTGCCATGAAACCCAAGAATGTGCCAGACAGAATAAAGACTGAACTGGGTACATTTTATCGGGAGCATATCTCAGGCAGATCCTGGTGTTGTGAAGGACGATGAAGGGCTATGAACACTAACCTGGGCAAAGGAGGACGTCGAACTTTGCCTTTCTAAACATTATTGAAATGTATGACATCAGTGAAGAAAGTCTGGGCACCAATTGCTGTCATAACATGCCTGTCTCGCTGTTTTACAGCTTTGTTCATTCTAGAGGGTTGGAGACACACACTTGGGTCCCCTGGTGGACAAGAAGACAGTTACCAATAAGAGGGCAGTAGTTATGTCAAGTGCCAGGCTGGGCCCCATCTCTGCAATGAGCATAGAGGAGCCAGGCACTGCCTTCACATGAGGAGTAGAGTACAGGTGTCTTCAGCATCTCCCCCCTCCCCCACGCTCTCTCTAAACGCGCACTCCCACAGAATCACTGTGAGGCAGCTGTGATTATCCTCATCCTAGAGGTTTGGAAGAGGAAGCTGACAGACACAGAGCAGCCTGCTCAAGGTCATCTCCAAATGGCAAAGGCAGATTCTGCTCTTCCACTGGCAGCTTTGGCCAACAGATCTTTCTGTGGGGGTGGCCAGAGACCTCAAGGAGGTGAATTTTAAATCACATGCAATTTTAATTCATTTCAGCTTAGATCTCATCACAAATGTGGTTTCCTTATTGGTCAGGGCAGATACAGGTTGTTAGCAGGTCATTGCTTGCCTTCAAGGGGCGACACCCTGCATTGCTTAATGAGAAGCTTTCAAGTGTGTGTGTGTGTGTGTGTGTGTGTGTGTGTGTGTGTGTTTATGTGAGTGTATGTGTGAATGCCTTTGTTTTTAGAAAAATAAACTAGCCAAACAAAAGGAAACTTTGTTTGAATGAAAAAATGAATGAAATTCCATGTATTATTTACCTGAATACACCAATGACCAATGTTTTGTCTTAATCATCCTATGCATACAGCATGCATAGTTATACATATGCACATCATAAGTACACATCATGTACCAGCACAGAAGTGGTCATGATAAGAATGAGCTGCAGATATCAGTAGGCTCTGTCCTAAATTCTTCAGTACGTGTCTCTTACAGACAAGCAGGTTTCCTCCTAAAGCCCCAGGGTCATGGCCACAGTCAGAAGCTCCACCTTTCATACAGTTTGGCTTATGTTGAAGTCCGTATGTAAAATGTGTCATTTGTCCCACAATGTCCCATCTTTTTGTTGCTGTCATTTTTGCTTTTTATTTTTGTCTTTTAACTTTTTTGGTTTGTTTTTGTTTTACGAGACGGGGCTCTCTCTGTGTCACAGTCCTGGCTGTTCTGGAACTCCCTTGTAGACCAGGCTAACCTTGAACTCACAGAGATCCGCCTGCCTCTGCCACCTGAGTGCTGGGATTAAAGGCGTGCGCCACCATGCCCTGTACAATGTTGCATCTTTAAAAGCATTTTTATGGTTGTTCCTGAACCCAGATACAATTCAGGAACTAACACTGCATTGAGTTATCCAACTCTTCAGTTTTATTTGTTCCAGGACAAGTCCAGGCATTTCTTCAACTTCCACAATCGTTTTGAAGGAGCTTAGATTGCCGTTTTGTAGACTGCCCTTCAGCGTTGGCCTGCCCACAGTTTCCTCACAGTCAAGTTCAGGCTGAGGCCATCTAGGAGAGGACTCTCAGTGAAAGCCTCCAGCGGGTGCATGAGGTCAGTTTGCTCAGTGTTGGTGTCACACTTGATTGCTTTTTAAAGAAGCCTTGGCCACAGCAATGCCACTGTCTTTTTCACTCCCATAACTAATAATTGTGAGGGGCTGCTCTGAGGCTATGAGTGTCAGGGCCCCTGGTTAACTCAACCAGTTGTTCTGGTTATCCACGCAGGATTCGTGCCTGAATTAATACCGCTGATGGCTAGAAAACAGTGATTGTCTAAGCCTGTTGTTTCTTCTCTTTATTGGCTAGTATTCAGTATAAGGAAGAGCCTTCTGCCAGACGGTGGTGATACACGCCTTTAATCTCAGTACTTGGGAGGCAGAGACAGGCAGATCTTTGTGACTCTCTTGCCACATCTTTTTTTTTTTTTTATGAGTGTGGCTGTGCACCAATATAGTTTTATTTTTAGACTCTAAAATTTGATTTTACATGTTAAAAATACTCTTCGTGTTTTTTCCCAATCATTGAGAAATGAGCCATAAAACAAGCAGTGGGCTGGATTTGGCCTGAGGAGTACTGTCGTTTGTGGGTAGACAGCTGATCTTCAGTCTGGATAAATAAAAATGATCC
>PVIU01028246.1:0-19156 GCA_004026605.1 Ondatra zibethicus | reverse complement strand
AACCAGAGCTGGAGGGTTGAGCATCAAGGTTTCTGTGATTTTGAAACCAGCCTGGTCTACTTAGCAGCTCAGGGACTTAGGACACTTGCCTGGTGTATGCACAGGGCATTGGTGCCAGCCCTGTGCCTGACAGAACAGGCAGTGCCATCTCCATAGAGTTTCCTCACTCTTTTGAACAGGAGGAGGGAATGGGGTACAGGCACTAAGCCCTGTAACATGGTCCCGGCAGGTACAGTAACATCTTTCATGTCTTCATCCGCATCTCGAGAGAGGAAGGGCTGAAGACCCTCTACTTCGGGTTCACACCCACTGTGCTGGGCGTCATTCCCTATGCAGGACTCAGCTTCTTTACCTACGAGTCGCTGAAGAGCCTGCACCGAGGTAAGGGAGGTGGAGTGAAGAGGTGGGATTTCAGGGAGCTGTCCTTGTGGACCCCACCCTATCCAGAGCCCAATTCAAAGATGCCCTGTGGACACAGGAGCTTGGATTGTAACCTTTAATGTGTTCATTCATTTTTGTTCAGTTCTGTAGAAAGGGTCTCACTATGTAACCCAGGCTGGCCTCAAGTTCTCCTTGCATCCAAGCAAGACCTTAAATTCCTCCTCATCCTCTTTCCTCCACTTCTCTAGCTCCAAAGACACAGGCTGTCTCCCCACACTCATCTCATGAGGTGCTAGAGATAAAACCAAACCCCAGGGCCTCTTTGCATTTAAGGGAAACACCCTACAAACAGGCAGCACCAGTCCCCCCAGGCATTTTTGTTAAATAGTGAGTATCTGGGGAAGTTGAGGCCTCTCACTGGGACTATGGGTGGCACTCCTGAAATTGCTTCAAAATCTAGGAGTGGTGGGTACCCCTATGATCTGAGCATTCAGGAGAATGAGGCAGGATTGCTGTAGGAACAGGGCCAGCCTGTGCCACATAACAAGACCCTGTATAAAAAAACTGAATTGGTGGGCTGGAGAGATGGCTCAGAGGTTAAGAGCACTGACTGCTCTTCCAGAGGTCCTGAGTTCAATTCCCAGCAACCACATGGTGGCTCACAGCCATCTGTAGATCTGGTGCCCTCTTCTGGCCAGCAAGCATACAGACAGACAGAACACTGTATACATAATAAATAAATAAATCTTAAAAAAAAAAAACTGAATTGGTTGGAAAGGTAGTGGCCTATCTGTGGGGTGGCCCGCTAGTACATGGTCCTTGCATCCCTTCTGTGTGGTGGTACAGTGTTTGTGTAGAGCCTGCACCTCCTCCCACAGCTTACCCACGGCAGCAAGGCAGCCACCTGGATGCGGAGATGCTGTGTGTGTTCAGCTGGCAACAATGACAAGAAGAAAGTCTGCACACAGTACAAATACAGGATGTTAAACCCCCTTCCCTGTTCATTTAGCTGAGTATTTGCCTGTCGTCCCACTCAGGAGACTGAGGCAGGAGGATGGCATAAGATGGAGGACAGCCTGGACTACCCAGGGAGACTGTCACAGACCAGAAAGTGAAGATAGAACCTGTCCATCCAAGGTTACCTGAGCCTATGCTCCAGCACCTGCAGGTGCTGGAGGATCCCTGGCCGCCATGATCTAAGACTCCGCAGCTGTGTGCTTGTATCTTCCTTTCCTGCTGTGCGGTCTGTGCTCTATGGAGTAGTGCCCGTAGCCCCAGCAGGACACTGAGATAGAGACCACATTCTCCCAAGCTGTCTCCGCACATTGCTAGAGTCTCATTAGTTTACTGAAGTCAGGCAGACATACGTCCTCCATGTAGGAGGTAGCCCTGTACTCTTAAGGGTTCAAGTGTCCATAGAGAATCTTGGGATGCACCCCTACAAATGTAGCCTGGTGGCCTTGTAAATCTCACTGTTGTAAAATGTGTCTTATATTAGGCTGGGGTGTGGCTCAATGGCAGAATTCTGATCTGGTATACATGAAATCCTGGGTTCCATTCCCTGTACAAAAACTAAGAAAGGGTGATTAGGAAACGGGGCCTTAGACTCTGCAAGTGTGGCGCTCATGTGCCCTCTGCCCTGCAGAGTACAGTGGCCGCCTGCAGCCCTACCCATTTGAGCGCATGGTCTTCGGGGCCTGTGCTGGCCTTATCGGGCAGTCAGCCTCCTACCCTCTGGACGTGGTGCGGCGGCGCATGCAGACGGCAGGTGTCACAGGCCACCAGCGTGGGTCCATCCTGAATACACTGCGCTCCATTGTACGTGAGGAGGGTGCAGTGCGTGGCCTCTACAAGGGCCTGAGCATGAACTGGCTGAAGGGCCCAATTGCCGTGGGAATCAGCTTCACCACTTTCGACCTCATGCAGATCCTGCTGCGCCGGCTGCAGAGCTAGGTCCACACAACAGTAGATGGTGAGCTGATGGATTGAGGGCATGCAGCTGTGCACTGGCAGCCCTGGTAGTACCTTGAGGATGGGCAGGAGGGTGGGACCTGGCTTGGGGATGCAGGGCCCATAGCAAAGTGCTGGCCCTCATGGTATGATGATGGATCTTAGTTGTGCCCCTTCCTTCAGCTCCTTGCTAGTGGCTGGTGAGCTTCCCAGGGGCATTACCCAAAGGTCCCTAAGGGGTCAGCTACACTTCCTGGCCCCTTCTTCCGAACTGCTGCTGATTCTAGTGCCCACTGGCATACTGGGTTCAGAGCCCATCCCTTCTTGCTACGACTGTGCCTGGCCTGCAGATGTGACGGCCATTCCCTCAAAGCCACACACTAGAGGGTTGCAGCTTGCTCAGTGGTGGCTGTACCTGTGTCTCTCAGTCCTCTGCCATGCTTGCTCATCCTCTTCCAGGTGACAGATGGCTGCCCTTGCCCACAAAGCTTTCTCCCCAGAGCACTATACCCATCCTATTTCTGAGGGCTGTACCTGACCTTTGCTAACTACCTGGCTTGTAACCTTTCCAGGAGGCCCCATGGCCACCAGGCAGGAGGGGCAGGTACAGACCCCATCGGAAATGCCCATGTGGGTCTCCCTCACCTGGGATGTCTTCCAAAGCATGTCGCCTGGGCCTCCAAACAGGCCCAAGGCTCTTGTTTGCACAGCACCCATGGAGATGGGGTGCAAACTTCTGAAACTGCCCAACCCTGAACTATGGGTCTTCTGTGGGTCCCTGGTCCCCACTGAGGCTGTTATTCAGCCAGGCCAAATGAAGGCCCAAGATGGGCAGCTAGACCTGTGTGAATGAGTGCAGAGGTGTCTTGGGCACCTAGGGACCACCAGCTAGCTTATCTCAAGGAGAACTCTCCTGGGGTCCCCAGGGTGTCACGGGGACTTCATGCCTTTCTTGAGGTCTAGGGTTCTTGGTTTGGAGTCTTTGAGACCACTCCCCCCAGAAGCCCTGGCTAGTGTGCCCTCAGTGTGTTGCCTGGGCTAGCTTCCAACTTGCAGTAGCCCTCCCGCCTCTAGAATCTAGTTTGCAGTGCATCCTTGCACACACAGAAATCCCTGTGCAGTCCAGTTCTGGCTCAGGTGAGCTGGATGGCGGCCATCTCACTTACGGGGCTGAGCAGGGCGGCATTTTCAGTCCGGACTGCAGTCCTTCTCATTCCTGTATTTCTTACCTTGTGCCTGTGATGCTCAGCCATCTCCCCCTTCACAGATGGTGATGGGCCGTCCCCACCATGTCCCCAGGCACCCCGGCAGCCTGTGGTGGCTGTAAGGGACCATTCCCATCCTCCTGTGAGTATACTGCCTGCTCTGTTACTTGCCTGGCCACTACACTGAGGTGGAGAGGGCAGGTAGCACTGTGTGGGTAGGAGAGGTGAGGGGATCACAGGTCCCTGATCTGCTTCCCCACATGCCTCCCAGTAGCTCTGGCCTGGGGCTCTTGGCCTCTGTGGCTGCCATCTCCCGTGGTCACTGTCCAGTCTGGAGTTCTATTTTGATGCCATGAAAACTCTTTGTTTATATATAATGTTTATATATTTTAAAGATTTGTGCCAAAAGAGTATATTTAATAAAAATTTAAATAACTTTTGCTTCTTACTTGTTCAGTTTCTGACCTTCTCCCATCTGTGAACTTCAGCCCTGAGACAGGGCTGAGGCTATTTGGCATTCTTAAATATTTTGTGTATGGGTGCTTTGTCTACATGTATGTCTGACTGAATGCCTGGTATCTGAGACCAGAAGAGGATGTGAGATTCTCTGAGCTTGAGTTACAGATGGTCATGAGCTGCCATGTGGGTGCTGGAAACAACCTGGATCCTTTCCAAGAGCAGCCAGTGCTCTTAATTTCTGAGCCATCTCTCCAGCCCCCTGGTTATCCTTGTTAAGAGAGTTGAGGTTTCCAGGTATGTTGCCCAAGCACTCTGTGCATTTCTGCTCATAGATGCATGTATGACACAGGCTCCTGGGAATGGAAGTGATGGCCAAAGTTGGAGAACTGGGCTTGGGTATAACTCTGCAGTAGAGCCCAGTATAGAATCCACAGTGATGGGCTGGGGGAGTGGATTTGGGGTAGAGCACTTACTATTACACAAAAGATCCTGGGTTCCTTTGCCAACACACACACACAAAAAAGACAGATTCAAGACTATAGTAACCACACAGCTGAATCTGCCAATTAAAAAATGTTTCATATATTTATTTATATATCTGAGATATATGATCCAGGCTGACTTCACCTTCTTGTATAGTGCTGGCTGGCCTGCCTCTATCATTATTGGCAACCATAGACATCAGCCACTGGAACACAGCCCAGCCCCCGACCAGCCAGGTGCTGGGGTGGGACCATCTGTGGTGTGTGCCCTCCACTCTGAAGTCACTCTCAGGTCTTCCAGAGCAGAGCCTTGGTTTTTCAGGATTGTCTGCTTTTTGCACTCCTGCAGGGCATATCACCCTTTGCTTGCCCATCCTTGATGCCCACGAAACTTCTTCAAGTTCCCACAGTTCTTGTCAGTGCCAGTTTGAGAACCTGTCCCGAGAGTCAGGAAACTCCAGATATGCCTTGAAGAAAATCCGGTGGGTTCATGCCACACATGTATTAGTCATGTTTGCTGCAGTCATAAAGACCCGAGTTCCCATATAAGCGGGACGGAGCAGCACAAAGTGTAATCCCAGCACCACAATGGCAAGGTGGGAAGTGGAAACCAGAGACCCTGTCTCAAAGGTGGAAGGCGAGTCCTCTGTGCTAAGCTGCCCTCTGATCCTCTCAAAATGGCACTTGTGGGCCTGTACAACAGTCACATTCCTGAGTCCTTTCCACCTGACACAGGTGCCTTCTCTCCAGAGTGAGCCCTCAGGGCTGTGACAGCACTGGCTCCTGGCCACTGACAGTGTTACTAGGCAGCACTACAGGATGCCTCCATTTTTATTCTCAACATTTTCCATATGTAGGAGGGCCACACAGCCCATGCATGTCTCATGAACACGTGTACATACAGTCACAGGAACGGGACAACTTTGGAGTTGGTGGTGACCCTCAGTCACCAGGGTCTTGAAATACATGTCAGCAGTCACCTCACAGCTTCCAAGGCTGGTGACAGTTCTGACTTTCCTCCCCCTCCCCTTGTTTTGGAGACATGATCTTGTTACTAGTCTAGGCCAATCCCCCTGCTTCAGCCTCCCCAGTGTGCTGGGAGATGGGCATTTGCTCCTAGTGATAGTGTAGACCCCAGGGACGTGTGGATGCTGGGCCTGAGCTCCACCCCTAGCTTTCTAGCAATCTCTAACCTCCTCCATCTTTCCACTCCCCTAAGCCCTTCTCACCACCCAGGTCTCCCCTGCTTATCTCCCAGCCTCTGACATATTTCTGTAAAAGTGGCTCACCCCTTTTATTGAGAGCAGCCTCCTACTGAAATCCTGTACACACATGCAGGCATGCACTCTTACGTGCACACACACATACACACACTTGAGGACCATGGCCTCCAGGTCCAGGGAAACCTGATTCAAGGGGTCCATGATCTAGGCACTGAGGTGAGAGATGGTTGCAAGTTTCTACCCTTACCCCTAGGTCATCTAGGGGCACTGAGGCACACACACAGGGAACAGTTCCAATCCTGTGAACTGGGATCACTCGCCAGTGCCTAGTGGTATCACGCTAGGAAACTGCCAGGTGCTGGTGGAAATAGAGGCCAAAGAGGCTGGAGAGCAGCTGGCAGGCAGCAGTCCACCAGATGAGGTAGGCCAGCACGCCACGGAGTAAGAGGGGTGTGAGCAGGCTGCCCAGGACCTCTGCGACCTGGGCTGCGACCTGGGCCGCGGTCTGCTGGGCTTCATCCTCCGCTGGGTCCACAGAGATCAAAATGTCTGAAGACTGGCGCGGGGTCAGTGGGGTTGGAACAGGGCCCAGGGCCCAAGAATAGCCGCCTGCAAGAGGGAAGAAGGTGGAGACAGAACAGTAGGAGTCTAGAGGTGCTAATACCCTGCCCACTAGGTTATACCCCACTGACCTTAGGGGGCCTCCATCCTACCCAGTCTGCTGGCCCCACCCTTACCAAGCCCTGGCCTTGCTCAGACCCTACTACTAGCTTTTATCTGAAGGCCCCACCTTACCAGATCTGGCCCCACCCTCTATCTGCTGGCCCCACCCTCTTTCCCACCAGCCCCGCACCCAAGGTCTTGAGCAGCAGGGTGCAGTGCAGAGTAAGGATGAGCGGCGTCAGGTACTGCAGGCTCACCACGGTCACATAGCAGTAGACCCGGACCACCTGGTGGAGAGGCAGTAGAGGCTGCAGAGGGGGTGATCTTCCCAGGGCAGGGACCCCACGATCGGGCCCCTTTAGCCCAGGAACTGTCCCACTTGGGGTGCATACTCGCTGCTGAATCTCGCGGGCCTCAATGCGGCCAGCCTCCTTGCGCAGCTGCTCCACTCGAGTCTTGGCCAGGCAGAGGTAGGCCTGCAGGTGTGGCCGGGTGACGGCTAGCCGCAGCAGGCACAGCGCCACCAGCACCCAGAGACGCAGGGAATCGAAGGCCCCTTCTGATGGCCTGCAACAAGAGCCAAGCAGGCAGGGATTTTGGGTGAGCCCCCCTTCCCCAGGCCACAATCTTTGCAGTTCATCCCCGGTCTCAGACACCCCAGGTCCCTCAGTGCCCCGCCCTGACACACGCACAGAGAAGAGGTCATGTTCCTCATGGGTGCCTGGTATAAGAAGTCACGAGCGATAGGCTTTGTCCAGAGCCACAGGGTGCACAGGGGCGACAGGAAGCTGGTGTGCAGGAGCAGCCTGGGGGGAGTACCACAGTGGGGCTAATCTCCTGACCTCCAGCCTCTAACGCAACCCCCCACCGCACCCTGGGAGCCCCGCCTAACTGCAACAGCGGCTGGTCTGCAGACAGGGTCAGTGCGTCCTGGTGCGTCTGCACCAGCCTCAGGCCTGGGAAAATGAGGAAGGCGCCCAGCAAGGAGCCCAGCATCGCCAGCCCAAGGCGGATGGCCAGCTTGATCACAGGGAGTCTGAGAAGAGAAAGTCTCAGGGAATCCACAATTGGTCAGAATTCAGCCTGGGGAGGGTGCCATCTGATCCTCCCTCTACCTGTACCTCCCCCAACATCCAGTCCCCAGGACTCACGCCCAGTCCCAATCCTGTTTCTTCAGTACAGGTTCCAGGTTCTGGGTCACGCTGGCCAGACCTAGAGGAAGATCAAATGTGTGGATTGTTAAGGTTTCCAAGGCTGGCCAGCCTTCCAGCTCCCAGAAGCCACCCATCTCTGCCTCCCCAGTGTGGAGTTTTAAAGGCATGGGCAGCCAATTTCTACCTTTGACATGGCTGCAAACTCCCGTCCTCATGTTTGTGGAGTAAGTGCTGTCACACACTGCCCAAGCCCCAACTCAGACAATCTATTTTATTTTATTTTTTTTTTGCCTGTGAATGTTTTGCCCGCATGTCTATCTGTTTGCCACATGTGTGCATGCCACCTGTGGAAGTCAGAAGAGGATATCAGATCCCCTGGAATTGGAATTACAGGTGTTTGTGAGTCTCCATGTGGATGTTGGGAACTGAACTCTGGTCCTCTGGAAGAGCAGCCAGTGCTCTTAACCACTGAGCCATCTCTCCAGCCCCAGAAAATCTATTTTAATTGCACTTATATTTTCCCATGCTGGAATGCAACCCAGAGTCTCCACATGTCCTGCGCAGGTGCCCCATCACTGAGCCACAGAGACCTGCTAGGCAGAACTCTTCAAGAAATAGAACCTAGGGCTGGGGAGATGGCTCAGAGAAGGCACTGGATGCTCTTCTAGAGTCCTGAGTTCAATTCCCAGCGCCTACATGGTGACAGCCAACCATCTGTGTAATGGCATCTGATTCCTTCTGGTGTGCATGAAGACATGAAGACAAAGCATTCATATATGTAAATTTTTTGTTGTTGTTTTTCAAGACAGGGTTTCTCTGTAGCTTTGGAGCCTGTCCTGGAACTAGCTCTTATAAACCAGGCTGGCTTAGAACTCACAAAGATCTGCCTGCCTCTGCCTTCCAAGTGTTGGGATTAAAGGTATGCACCATTACCTCCCGGCTAAAGAAATAAATCTTAAAAACAAACAAAAAACAACAAAAACAGGCTGGAGAGTTGGCTTAGCAGTTAAGGGCACTTGCTCTTTGACAGGACCCACACAGTGGCTCACAACGATTAACTCCAGTTCTGGGGGTCCAGTGCCCTCTTCTGGCCTTTGCAGGTACTTCACAATCCCAATATAGAGACACACACACCATGGCAAAGCACCCATACATATGGAATAAAAATAAACCTTTAAAAATAGTAATAACAGCTGGGCGGTGGCAGCCTTTAATCCCATCACTCAGGAGATGGATCTCTGTGAGTTCAAGGCCAGCCTGGTCTACAAGAGCTAGTTCCAGGACAGGCTTCAAAGCTACAGAGAAACACTGTCTCAAAAAAAAAAAAACAAAAAAATAGTAATGACATAAATCTTTTTAAAAAATCTGTGCATTGGTATTTTGCCTGCATTAGGGTGTAGGGTCCCCTGGAACTAGAGTTACAGACAGCATGTGGTGCTGGGGACTCAGGTCCTCTGGAAGCAGAGCAGCCAGTGCTCTTAACTGCTGAGCCATCTCTCCAGACCCCGTAACAACATACACCTTAATTCCATTATGCAGGTGGCTGAGGTCAGAGGATCTCTGAGAGCTCGCAGTCAGCCAGGGCCATAGAGTGAGACCCAGTTTCAAAAGAGAAAAAGAAACAGAAAGCGAACTCAAGCAGGAAGCACACCTACCTGGCTCCAGACCCAGCTCCAGGAGCTCCTCCCGCACCACCTGCACTAGCATGGCTAAGAGGAGGAAGAGGAGGGCAGAGGTGAGGCAGACTGAGCGCTCGCCGCCCTCTTTGGCACTGAAGTACAGTCGGGTCACCATGAGGAACACCTTGCTGGAAGTGGGGTTAAGAAAGCCAGGGCATTGCTGGGCAGTGGTGGCGCACGCCTTTAATCCCAGCACTCGGGAGACAGAGGCAGGCGGATCTCTGTGTGAGTTCAAGGCCAGCCTGGTCTACAAGAGCTAGTTCCAGGACAGGCTCCAAAGCCACAGAGAAACCCTGTCTCGAAAAACAAAACAAAACAAACAAACAAAAAAGGCCAGGGCAGACTAGGGCTATCCTCAGACCCTCCACTCCAGGGCAGACTAGAGCTATCCTCAGACCCTCCACTCCAGGGCAGACTAGAGCTATCCCCAGACCCTCCACTCCAGGGCAGACTAGGGCTATCCTCAGACCCTCCACTCCAGGGCAGACTAGGGCTATCCTCAGACCCTCCACTCCAGGGCAGAGACAACTCTGCAAGAACTGACCTTGGGCGCCTGGAGTTTAAACTTGGGGTGTGGGATCAGGTGAGCTGAGGGTGCTGGTGTTTGGTTGGAGGTGGCCTAATGACCTATGAACGATCAGAAAGCATTATGACAGCTGCAGCTAGGGGAGGAGGGGCAGTGAAAAGCCCACATGGGTGGCATTTGGTGCTACAGAAAAGCCAGAAACCGTTTCTTCCTTAGGGGCACTGTGCTGGGAATGGAGCCCAGCCTCTCCTGGCTGGACCCAGGGACCTCTCCATGCATGCTCAGTCAAACCCATCATTCCTTACCCAGTCACCCGTACATGTTTCTAGGCAATACTGTTTAAGAACAAGACACTGGTTGCTTTCATGAGGCATGAAATTCTCCTAAGGTGTGGCCCAGGTTAGCAGTCAGCTGTGAACTCCCCACAGACCTACATCCTGAGCATTTGGTGATCTTCTGTGCTCTCACTTGGGTCCCCGGCATCCCTGGTCCTCTGCTCTCAAAGTAGAAGGACAGGTCTTTCCCAGCTCCAAGCTGTCCTGGTGACATGCTCTTTTACACAAAGAATATGCTAGAAGGCTTGGGTAAAAAGGTAGACCTGGCAGTGCTGGCGCACACCTTTAATCCCACACTCAAGAGGCAGAGGCAGGCGGATCTCTGAGTTTGAGGCCAGCCTCGTCTACAGAGTGAGTTCCAGGACAGCCAAGACTACACAGAGAAACCCCGTCTCAAAAAACCAAACAAACAAAAAAAGATGAGCCACACTCCCAGAAAGCTGTCCCCTGGTTTCCACGATCCTATAGACCTGGAGGGGCAGAAACCCACCCAGTGGTCCAAACCAAGACAGTGCGATGACACAGCTGTCACCCCAGCACTTGGGAGGTCATGCTGGCCTGCATTCCCTTGACTCTGGGGCAGGTTTGGTCACAGCGAGTGACACAGACAACAGTTAGAGGGACAGGGGCTCAGGCCTGAGTCCCACTGGAAGGATACAGACAAAAAGCCAGTGTGAGCAGGCACCAGAACACGGCAATGTTGGTCTCCTGGACTGGGCCCAGCACAAAATAGTAGACCTCCGTGAAGAGGAACACACCGACGGAGTACACCGCAAAGTCCACGAACCACTGGTATTCCAGAAAGAAGCGCAGGACTGCGGGGACAGGAGTTCAGCTGCCTACTCCAGGCTTGCCCGTCCCAACCTCACCTCATACCCCATACCTCACCCCCAGGCAGGGTGACCCCAATAGCTGGGGGTGGGGAGAAGGTGCTGGACCGGTGTTACCTAGGGCATCCGCAGCAGTGAGGGGACAGGTCTCCAGCTGGAAAGGGGCGTCTCGAGGCACTGACAATGGCTTCTCATCATGAAGGCCATTTGCCCACCTGAGCACATGAGGACAGTGAAAGGTGGGGCCTAGCAACCTCCTCTGGGCCTGCCAGAGAACGAGGACGGTGCTAGCTTGGGAAGGATCTTCAGCCACAGGGCCAGCCCAGAGCAAACAGCCAGGAATCCAAGATTAACTGCAGCCACCTGTGCCCAGCACTGCAGCAGGAGGACAGGTCATGTCCCCCAGCCTCGAGCCCTCTGGCAGGAGTGAAACCTGCCCCTGGGCAGGAGAGGATAGGAGAGCCTGGGCCCTGTGGAGTCAAAATGGGGGTCACTCACCGGTCCTTCCTGCCTCTGTGCCTTGGTTTCCCTGCCAGCACCCGCAGTTCCTCCTCTGACGGGTGTATGTAGCGGAACAGACTGAGGATGAAAAAGAGTCAGGAAAGCTTGGTTGGGGGCACGAGGCAAAGAACCCAAATTTGGTCTTGAGGACAGAGCCCTGGGTAGCAGCAGAGGTGCAGCAGGGGGCAGCCCTGTGGGAAGGTGGCCCAGGGTGCCTGGGAGTGGCCATAGCCAGGGAATTCTGGGGAAATGAGATGTGGGGACTGATCCAGCCACAGGGGGCTAGGGAACCCAGGATACCCTTAAATCTGTGAGCTTTTAGAGCCCAGCACCCTGGAGGCAGATGCCTCTGGCCTCCCCAGGTATCTGCACTCGTGGGCACAACCCCACACGTGGAGACACACACCTACACATAATTAAAAGTAATTTCTAGCCGGGCAGTGGTGGTGCACGCCTTTAATCCCAGCACTTAGGAGGCAGAGGCAGGCGGATCTCTGTGAGTTCAAGGCCAGCCTGGTCTACAAGAGCTAGCTCCAGGACAGGCTCCAAAGCTACAGAGAAACCCTGTCTCAACCCCCCCCCAAAAAGGTAATTTCTAAAGAAGGAGAAGAGAAGGAGAAAGCATACACCAGGAGGAACTGGGCAGGCTTTGCCCACAGCCGGCGGGACAGGGCATACTCACCTGCCATTACAGAGCAGCCAGCGGGCGAAGGAGCAGTGCGGGGCCAGCCTGTGCATGAGGGTGGCAGTGAACAGGGTCACCACCAGCTGCACTCCAAGAGCCGCCTGCGGAAGCAGCTCTAGTCAGGAAGCTGAAAGCTCCCCGAAGTAACCCAAGCTATTTATAGGGAAGATGGGTGAATGGGGAGGGCCGGCCTTGGGCCCTGGTGGCATCTCTCAGAAGGCAACTGGATGATACCAGAGTTCATTCTGGGGGTCCCAAACATCCCCACCCACTCTCAGATGACTGGACCTGACTTCTGTTCCTTCCTGAACCCCTTTCCCTGTGTATTTTTGTTTGTGAGCCCTGGCTGTCCCTGTGTAGCCAAGAACCTACAGAAATCTGCCTGCCTCTGGATCCCCAGTGTTGGGATTAAAGGCCAGAGCCACCACATCCAACTATTAAAGAATATTTCCTAGGCCAGCCTGGTCTACAGAGCGAGTTCCAGGACAGGCTGCACAGCTACAGCGAAACCCTGTCTCGAAACAAACAAACAAACAAAAAAGAATGTTTCCTAGCTCAGTGGTGGTGGCACACACCTTTAATCCTAACACTTAGAGCAGGCGGATCTCTGTGAGTTTGAGGTCAGCCTGGGGTACAGAGTGAATTCCAGGCCAGTCAAAACTGTATAATAAGGCCCTTTCTAAATAACATTTTTTTCTGTGAAGACAGGGTTTCTCTGTGTAGTCCCAGCTGTCCTGGAACTCACTCACTCTGTAGACCAGGTTGGTCTCAAACTTGGAGATCCTCCTGCCTCTGCCTCCTGAAAGCTGGGATTAAAGGCGTGCGCCACTGTCACCATCCAATTAAAATTTTTTAAAATTCTATTTATTTTTATTTTTTTGGGGGGGGGTGTTCAAGACAGGGTTTCTCTGTAGCTTTGGAGCCTGTCCTGGAACTTGCTCTGTAGACCAGGCTGGCCTCGAACTCACAGAGATCCGCCTGCCTCTGCCTCCTGAGTGCTGGGATTAAAGGCATGCCAACTCCAGTCCCAGGGAATCCTACAACCTTCTCTGGCCTCTAAGGACAGTAGATACACACGGGGTGCACAGACATACATACAAAACATCCATGCTTAATAAATAAGATAATGAAAACAAAATAAAATATCTTAAAAAAAAAAAAAAAGGAAAATCGTGCATAGTGGCACACGCCTGTCATCCGTCATTCCAGCATTCCGGAGGCGGAGGCAGGAGAATCAGAAGTTCGAGAACACCCGAGACTACGAAGAAGTTGTAGTACAACTTGGGCTACATGAGACCCTGTCAGGAAGCAAACACTGCTGCAAACCCGGCTCCCTTCACTCCTAAGGCGTTCTGCACCACCGAGTACACCCCACTTCAGTCGACCACCGTCCTCCGAGCCTTCGGGGTCCCTCTCAGCTCTGCCAGGCGGTCCTCCACCCACGCAGTCCCTGTGCTTCCTTCCACACGGCTGAAGCCCACACTGCCCCCGGGAGGGACCCCACAGGGCCTGCTCACCATGTCCGCTCCCGACCGCACCAACGCACAGGGCTGGAGGAGGGTAAGCGCCGCGGAACTTGGCCAATTAGAGACGGGATCCTGTTGATCAGCAGCCTGAGAAGCCGGTCATCGGGGTAAGAATGAGGAAGGTTTCGCAATGCCTGCCGGGAATTGTAGTTCTAGCAGGTGCTTTTATGTCTGTTGTCTTTCCCACTTCTTCCTTATCTTCCTTCTTGTTTGTTTTTCTTGACGTCTGCGTGTGCGTTCGTGCGTACGCGTGTGTGTGTGTTTGTGTGTGTGTGTGACAGTTCCTGTGTAATCCAACTCTCTATGTAGACTAGACTGGCCTGAGCTAAGGCACACACCACTATGTTGGACCCACCTTCTTTTTTTTTTTTTTATTGATTTTTTAAAAACGTCATAGCCCACAATGGTGGTGCACTTTTAAATCCTAGCACTCAGGAGTCAGAGGCATCTCTGTAAGTTCAAGGTCAACCTAGTCTACAGAGCGAGTTCCAGTCCAGCATCACACTGAGAAACCTTGTCTTGAAAAAACAAAAAGTAAGTGCTGGGCGGTGGTGGCGCAGGCCTGTAATCTCACCACTCAGAAGGCAGAGGCAGGGGGAGGCCAGCCTGGTCTACAAGAGCTATTTTCAGGACAGCCTCTAAAACTACAGCAAAACCCTGTCTCGAAAAACCGAAAAAAAAAATAATAAAGAAAAAAATCAGATTCATTTTATTTTTTTGTACATGTCTGTATTTGTGTGGGTATGTGCATATGACTGCAGTGTCCTCGGAGTCCAGAGGAGGGGCTGGGCCCTTTGAACCTGAGGCTGTGTGAAGGCTGAGGAGAGGAGAGTGCTTGGAACTGGGCTTGGGTCCCCACCAAGAGCAGCGCTCACTCTTAACCAATTAACCAACTTCCGAGTGTTATGCTCAAATCTGCGAAGTCTCCCAAAAAGCCAGCAAGGAGACAGAGTCCTGTATGTAAAATCAAAGAGCCTTTATTTTATGCAAGTTTGCAAACTCGCTCTCTCTGCATGTCCAATGTATTGGAATAAAACGGAGAGCCCCAAGCTCAGTTAGAATTGGGTTTTTATAGTAGCAAAGGTGAGAGAGAAGGGTTTCTGAGGTTTAGGGCCCCTGATTGGCTGACATTTGTCTAGGGGTGTCCTGGTGAGTGTGTGCTGGCAGGTGATCCTATCTACAGTGGTTGGAACATTAGGCATTTCCTTTGGATGGCCTGTTCTTGGGTGGTGCTCAGGTAATCTCAGCTTATGGTTCTTCCTGCAGCCAGGTATTGCTTCAGGGTAAACTACTGAGACCCAGGCCTCTATTAAATTTATCGATGGCTGAGTCCTACTCTGGCAGGTGATAATGGTTGGAAGTAAAGAACTTCCTTTGGGGGATCTGTTCATATTTAGCTTATCATAGCTGGCTCCTTCACCTAGCTCCAGTTTTATTTTGGTTGGGGTGGGGGTGTTTTTTATTTTTTATTTTTTTGTTTTTTGAAACAGTGTTTTGCCATGGGACAATGGTTTTACCTTGTAAACATGTGTTTCTTGTACTTGTTTAGTAAAATGCTGACTGGCCAGTAGCCAGGCAATGAGAACAGGAAAATTCTGGGAAGAGGATTCTGCAGTCTGCAGTCTTAACCCAGACACAGAGGGAGCAAGATGTGACTGCCTCGCCAAAAAAGGTACTGTTATGCCCAAATCTGCAAAGTCCCCGCAAAAGCCAACAAGGAAACCGAGTCCTGTATGTAAAAACAAAGAGCCTTTATTTTAATCAAGTTTGCAAACTTGGTCTCTCCGCATGTCCAACGTATTGGTGTAATGGATTAATTTAAAATACTGCAGATCCTCAGTGGCTGCAGTGGCAGAAATACTACAAGTCCCCAAGTGGGGACAGGCAGTGGGCCCCAGAGCAGCTAGTCCCAGGCAGGGATAGCGCATGAACCATGCCACAGGTCTCCAAAGGCGGCTGTGGGCTAGAAACAGAGACATGGATAGGCACACCTTGCAGAGTAAGGTTGGATATTTATTCAGTGGGTTATGGAGGGGAAAGGAAGAAGGGGAGAAGAGCAGAGAGAAAGAGTGAGAGAGAGAGGAGAGAGAGAGGGGAGAGATAGAAGCTGCCTCTTCGAGAGGGAGACAGAAAAGGAAGAGACTCAGGCTGCAAGCAGGAAGGAAGATCTGCCTGCCTCAGCAGATGAGGCGGGGAGAGGGAGTGGGCATGGCTTGTCTCTTAAAGGGACAGAACAGGCTGGGCAGTGGTGGCACACGCCTTTAATCCCAGCGCTTGGGAGGCAGTGGCAGACGGATCTACAGGAGCTAGTTCCAGGACAGGCTCCAAAGTTACAGAGAAATGCTGTCTTGAAAAACGAAAACTAACTAACTAACTAAATAAATAAATAAATAAAGGGACAGAATGTAGAACTCTAAGCCATTTCTGACAACTCTGAGGCCATTTTTGAGGCCTCTCAGCAGTAGTGTTTCCCCCCTCCCTGGGAGTCAAGGATCTAACAACTGAAATGTTGGGAACTTTCCATCATCTCCTTGAGTCTTTGTAAATGTTCTATTGAACAGGAGCAAGATAACCCTTAGGTGTTCACTCAGTTCCTGGTGTTTTGACAGTCCCTGTGAAAGGTACAAAGTGACCCACAGATGCTCCCTCTTACCTCACCTGATCACCCAGCCATTCTCCTACCCTGGCTAGTAGCCCTTTGAATAAGCCAATCCAATTAGTTGGAAAATAACCCTCAGGCTCCCCCCTTGTTTCTATGGCTTTTTGCTTTAAAAGAAGGACAACTATCAATGTCCTTCTCATCCCGAAGCTAAGGGACCCTGTCATGACAGAATAAAAATCCTCTTGCTTTTGCATTGACTGTGGTGTCTGGATGGTGTCTTGAGGCAACTCTTCCCTAGTCCAAGAAGAACAGATCATTACATTCCCATCTCTTCTTTATAATAAAAAGGTGGGAGGTTAGGCACCACAGGTTAAGGGAACTGGGGCAGTGGATTCTCAAGATTGCCTCCTGCTTTTTTTGGGCTTCATCTTTGGGGCGTGGGGGGGGGAACCTGAGAAAATTTGGTGCTGGTCACATCCTGGGGTAGCTGGTCTCTTTGTTCCTGTTCGGCATTTGTGGTATAGAAATGTCTGGTGTCTCTTATACCTATTTAAGGTAGTCACAGAACAGAGGACAAAGTTAAGTTTGAGAAAAAAAATAGGACTAGGGAATTGAGGGGGGGTGTATCTGACCTGTTTAAGGTGGATCCTTTAATTTGGCTCCCTGGAACTCACAAGAATTTTTTTGAGTTTGTGAAAACAGAAGTTTTAGACACATACATTGTATAAACAGTAGTATATATATGTCAGAATGATTGTGACAGATATTTTTTGCACAATGAAAAGTATTCTTAAGACTATGGAAGGCAATCCTACCGAAAGCAATCTACAGATTCAACGCAATGCCCATCAAAATCCCAACAAAATTCTTCAAAGACCTTGAAAAAACAGTACTCAACTTCATTTGGAAAAGCAAAAAACCCAGGATAGCCAAAACAATCTTGGGCAACAAAAGAACATCTCGAGGCATCACAATCCCTGACTTCAAACTCTACTACAGAGCTACAGTACTGAAAACAGCCTGGTACTGGCATAAGAACAGACAGGAAGACCAATGGAACCGAATAGAAGACCCAGATATCAATCCACATATCTTCGAACACCTGATATTTGATAAAGAAGCAAAAAAAATATCAAATGGAAAAAAGAAAGCATATTCAACAAGTGGTGCTGGCATAACTGGATATCAACATGTAGACAAATGAAAATAGACCCATATCTATCACCATGTACAAAACTCAAATCCAAATGGATCAAAGACCTCAACATAAAGCCAGCCACACTGAACCTCATAGAAGAGAAAGTGGGAAGTACACTTGAACGCATTGGCACAGGGAACCACTTCCTAAATAGAACCCCGCAGCACAGACACTGAGAGAAACAATTAATAAATGGGACCTCCTGAAACTGAAAAGCTTCTGTAAAGCAAAGGACATGGTCAACAAGATAAAACAACAGCCTACAGAATGGGAAAAGATCTTCACTAACCCCACATCAGACAGAGGCCTGATCTCTAAAATATACAAAGAACTCAAGAAATTGGACACCAAAAGAACACATAATCTAATAAAAAATGGAGCACAGACCTAAACAGAGAACTCTCAACAGAGGAATCTAAAATGGCTGAAAGACACTTAAGGAAATGTTCAACATCCTTAGCCATCAGAGAAATGCAAATCAAAACAACTTTGAGATTCCATCTAACATCTGTAAGAATGGCCAAGATCAAAAACACTGATGACAACTTATGCTGGAGAGGCTGTGGGGAAAAGGGAACACTTCTGCATTGCTGGTGGGAATGCAAGCTGGTACAACCCCTATGGATGTCAGTGTGGCAATTTCTCAGAAAATTAGGAAACAACCTTCCTCAAGACCCAGTAATACCACTTTTGGGTATCTATCCAAAGGATGCTCAATTGTGCCACAAGGACATGTGCTCAACTATGTTCATAGCAGCTTTGTTTGTCATAGCCAGAAACTGGAAACAACCTAAATGCCCCTTGATCGAAGAATGGATAAAAAAAATGTGGTACATTTACACAATGGAGAAAAAAATAACAACAGCTTGAATTTTGCAGGAAAATGGATGGAACTAGAAAGCATTATTTTGAGGGAGATAACCCAGACACAGAAAGACAATTATCACATGTACTCACTCATAGGTGGTTTTTAAACATAAAGCAAAGAAAGCCAGCCTACAAACCACAATCCCAGAGAACTTAGACAACAATACGGACACTAAGAGAGACTTACATAGATCTAATCTACATGGGAAGTAGAAAGTATAAAAAGAGAAGATCTCCTGAATAAATTGGGAGCATAGGGACCTTGTGAGGAGGGTTAAAGGAGGGAGGGGAGAGTCAGGGAGGGGAGCAGAGAAAAATGTAGAGCTCAATAAATATCACGGGGGAAAAAAAGACTATGGAAGGCAGCGTGAGAGAGAAATTTGATAACTTGTATTTGTCTTCACACCATTACAACTTGCAGGTCTTGTATTGAAAGACTCTAGGGCATCTCAGCGTTACTGCCCCTCCTTCCCTGAGAACCAGGAACCTGATAATCACCCACGCATGCACTGGAGCTTTATGTACTTTCCATTCCTCTGTGGTTTTTCTCGGAATAGACTCAGTTCCTGGAATTGGAGCAAAACGACCTGCAGATGTTCCTCCTTGCTCAACCAACCCAGCAACTGCCATGGCATCGACCAATCACAGCTGATCATTAAACGAGCTAGTCACATTAGTTGACTCCAGGACTCCCTCATTGATTCTGCAATTTTTTCCTTTAAAAGTAGCCTGTAATAGCCACTCGGGGTCCTTCTACTCCTGAGGCTGAGGAACCCTGTTGCGGCAGTCAATAAAATTCCTCTTGCTTTTGCAACAACTGCAGTGTGAGGGTGGTCTCTTGGGGTGACCCCTCCTCGGTAAGTGGGCTTTAGGGCCCACAACATTTGGTG